>BPLR01019978.1:0-45262 GCA_021605095.1 Caerostris extrusa
GTGTATGTGTATCTATCTGTATATGATCGATACTGGTTACATCTGTCGGAAATTTTATATAAAATGACAGAGGCATGTATGAAATTGCTACCATGCATGGAAGTTTGCACCGTCGTTTGTCTCACATTGTATATTTCAGAGTTCTTTTTTACAAAAATAAGATCGTATTCAGAAATATTAGGAAAAGATTTCGTTGTTTCTAAATTGGAAAGCCCCTATGAATATTTTAATAAAAATTGTTTCAAAATTAATTAATTTAATCTATTAATTTATTATTTATTATTAATTTATTTATAAAAATATTTCAGATTATGCATTTAAAATTTATATCGCTCCATTTGATAACATCCCATTTAAGTTAAATCATTTGAAATCTATTAAATACTTTGAAGGATATATATTTATAAAAATGGTGCTCTAATGCATATTGGTGAAACTCACTTTTACTTCTATTACTTTATCTTACTTTTTTTTTGTTCTATCCATTCTAAATGTCTATCATTATTTTTCTATTTCTAGGAAACAATTTTAGGATATAAAATACAGATATGTTGTTTAAGAGATGCGTGTCTCTTCTCCTAATTATCGACATTAGATACATAAAATTGTAAATTTATATTAAAACCGAAGTCTGCATGTGCATTCAAAGATTTATTGGTGAGACACAATATGAAACAACGTGTTTTACCAATGTGCCCACGAATGATTCATCGACGAACAGCTGATTAGATGAGTAGAGGTAGCTAAATTGCATTTGCATGTCGCATAGGAGAACCGCCCCCCCCAAAAAAAAAAAAAAAATTCACTAGGCTGCTTTATTGACTATGTTTATACATTCTGCCTACATTATAATCGAATCTCTTCGTTTCTGAAACCAGAGACTGCAACGGACACCGACAATAACTTCAAACTTAAGTATGCTAATTCTTGCATAGGAAGGTCGAAGTTGCTTTTAAGTATGATATCATATTAACGTCACATTATTGTCACTATATCATATTATTATGTCATTATATATAATATATCAACATATATCATATTTACTGATGATTTTATTATTCTTTCTTAGAATTTTCTTTTCAAATAACTGACATGTTTGAATTCAAATGTATTTTTATTTGATTTAATGCAGTTTTCCTTAATTTTATGAACAAATAAAATTATTAATAAGTTACCATTCCTTTGAAGTCCAGAATTAGTCATAATTATATGCATGTATAGGAGAAAATACATTGTCAAGTACATTGTTAGTCATAATTATAACGTTAATTAAGTTTAATTATATAATAAATCATTTGATTTTCTTGTTTTTTTAAGTATCATTCTTTTTCTTTCTGTCAAATTGTCTGATTTCCAATTCACTGAAAAATATAATTAAGGTCATTATTGAAGAAATTTTATCCGAATGTCTACAGGATATATCTTCGAAAAATATTATTTTAACAAACAATGTTAAACATACTATTTTAGAACTTCATTCTACACTTAGGCTGGTGTGTGCAGGTGTAATGTAGCAAACTTTTCTCTCTACAGTGGATTATGAATAAAGCTGAATTTGCTACAGATTTGCCACTTCAGCAGCTAGCTATATACCACGTTATATAATAAACAACATCGGAAACTTTTAAAAATAAAATGTAAAATTATGAACTAATTTTTTTAATGTGAATAAATTTTAAAAAATAACAGAAAATTATTTTTTCAACTATCCGTCATTTGTAAAATTATTAATCAACCATTGTCAAACATAACTATTCTCTTCAAACTAACTATTTTTACATAAATCTAACTTGTAAAAGTTGTTATTCTAGTAATTAATTCTAAATAATATAAGCATACACATTAAGAAATATTTATATATTAAATTGAAAAATTGTAATAGTTCTATCACGTCACTGCAACTGTGTATCTCCAAGAATTTATCACTCGTAATAACACCTTGAAGTTAAATCTCATCTACGCCAATCGCTACCCATTTGACAAACTGATTGCTGATCCTCGTATTCCAATGATACAGAGACGGAAACTACGACAACTGTTTACAATGACATTTAATACATAGAGTTACCTATTACTGTTAGAACTTCCATTAAACAGTAACATTGCCTGAATCATCAGCAGACATCGCTATAAATTGCAATTATTAAACATTATGTTTTGCATATGATGTACGGTTATATATTGTCACATTAAAACATTTATTTATGATATAGAAATATAAATAGTCGATTGTTGTTTATAAATATGTCTAAATTTATAATTTCTTTTTATGAAATGAATTTCGATAAAAAAATGGAATAACAATGTATTCAAATAACATTTTATTCACATGTAGTTATAATAATTATTTAAATATAATCATATTTCACGGAAATTATACGCTAGTTTAGGAGTATATCTGTATTTGGAAATTTTCTTAACATTTTGGTTTATCTTGATTGTATCAAAAGTTACTTTTAATTTTAAACAATTTAAATAATGTTTGGGGAACAACTTATTTATAATAAGTAATTCTTTTCTGGAGCCTACTGGCCGAGTGACTGACGATCTGATGCTATGTTGTACAATGGATATTTGCAGTTGCTCTACTTGCAATTGTACAATGGATATTTGTACTGGTTCGAAACTGTAGGTTCCTGTCTAATATGACTGTTAGGAGAAGGGCTAACAGTACTACGGAATAAAAACAAAACATCTCCTGCTAATAGGCAGACGGCACTTGAGCCACCATTGGATTATTGAAGAAGAAAAATCCTTGTTTACTATATTTCATTTTAAAACATTGTATTAATTTTTTAAAATACTCAATTTAGTTCTTGTTAATTTTTACAGCTAAAGGTACCTTTGCAAATAGCTATTAACTTTTTTCTCCGTTTCTTTCTTTTTTCACTAAATTTAAGTTTATGTATTAAACGTATTTCTAAAAGCATAACGAAAAGTAGAAACATAAAAACGTAATGTTTCCAAAGAAGAAAAATAAATACGAATATAAATCATTTGATGAATCTGAAAGATTTATCTGAAATTTACGTGAAATATAATATATAATATTAAATTGTTATTACAATGTACATAATTATGCAATATAATGATTCGGTTTAACACAAAATAGAAGTTCTTCGAATTTTTTATTTATTTTTATTTGAAAACTTATATTGAACTCTTATATTGATTATTATTTATTAACTCTTATATTGAAAAAAATAATAATAATTTATTATGTGCCTGATTTAGCACAATGCAAATATAATTAAAATTATAAAAACATTTGGAAATGTTTATGAAGGTATTATTAATTGCCTAGATTTTTCTTAATCTTAGATAACGAACCTACAGTTTAAAGTGGATTCCGAACCACTAACAAGCATCCATGCCACCGCCAAATTGGCCATAAAGCCGCTTAGACAAATCAAAAAATATATTTCTAATCGTAGGAAATTGAATTTACGTTTAAGCTTATTTAATTAAGTACTACGTTTTATATACGAAGATATTTTTAATAATGTTTTATTTAGTTGAAAATTTATAAATTTAATACTTTAATATAAAAATGCAGTTTAAAAAATCATCACATTTATTAAAAACTAGAAATTTATCTTTTCAAATAGATTTTGATTATACAAATATTTATTACATTTTTGAGCTGCTGATATAATTAGCTGTTACTCATTTGGCACTACCCATGGGGCACATGTAGCGTGGAGATATGCTATGGACGCGAGTAAGATTAGCCTCATAACACTGCGATCCTATTAGACCAGGACCTACAGTTTAAAATGGATTCCAAACCATTACAAATATCCATGTCGCCGCCGGGAAGCGAACCAGAGCTCTAGCCACTCGGCCATCAGGCCCCTAATGATGGTATAATAACTGTAAGAAAATTTAACTGCATTAGATAATCGTCGATCATCGAATCATTGACGATGTATTCTCATGATTTTGAATAATTATGTACGTATTCAATAAAAATTATAAAAAAATTTCCCAAGAAAAATGATTGCCTCCAAACCATTTCAACCAGACGTTTTCTCAAACAAAAATTAAACGCACTCATGTATATCATTCACGATATTTTCCTTTTGCAGTAAAAATGCATCATAAAACCTTTTGTCTCCAGCGCCGGGAGGTTTTTGGGTTTTCACTTTAAACCTCCTCCGAATGACAATAAAAAACATCGCCTGGTGCTGCAAGATATCCGAAACTTATACGTTTTCTTGAGATATATATGAGCGGAATAATAGAAAAATATATTCACGTAAATGGCTTCTTGAATCGCGCAATGTAATCCTCGGCGAGTTCCTTTTTCAATAAAGCTTTTAAATCGTCCCCAGATTTAACTGTTCCCCTCCGGTAAGCTTCGAATCGATTTTTTATTCTACCTTTTTTTCTTTCTCTTTTATTGCGGCATCAATGGGATAAAATCGATTAGATCTGCAATAAATTGTTTGGTATGAAATAATAAATGTTTTTTCATGTATTGAAATTGTAAAATAAATGGAATTTGCAGATATTTTAATATCCTGTTTAGCAACTAAAATTCAACCAAAGTATTCGAATGTTCAAAAGTAACGATTCCATTTTAATCCATTCAGTTATTATTTTCACATCCACTTTACTGTCTCGTCAATAAAAGGGAAAAATTTGATTTCCTATAAGGTTTAATATTTAAAAAAGGCTTTATTTTCCATGTATATAAATTGCAAAACAAAGAAATTTAAGAATATCATAAATTAAATTTAGAAGAATTTTATTAAATTTCTTGCATCATTAATTCTGTACATAAAAATGTAATTCATTCTCATTTTCATTTATATTCAATTCATTAATATTCAAAAATATACAACTATACAATAAAAGAATGAATTAAGAACAATTTTGTTATGTTTTGTGTCCTCTCTGTAAGCATAATATCACACAATTGTGCTTATCTTCTTCTTCATTGACGCAACAGCCCATGGTAATTCAAGGCCGTGTGCCTACTGGCAGATTTTGAGACAGGAGATGCTTTCTTTTTCTTACGGTGTAAGGTAACGGGCCATACTCCAAACGCTCTACAGTCATATTAGACCGCGACTTGCAGTTTAAAGTGGTTTCCGGACCACTACAGACATAATAGGGCACAGCCGGAAAAGTCCGAAACCTGTAGCACAGATCGCTAGTCACTCGATCATCATCTGCGTGCTTATATTCAACTCCAACTCATCAAGTGTGCTTATAGTCACTCCAAAATTTATCACCATTCAATTGATAAGTTTTAATTTACATTATCTCACTTAGCATTTAAATGTGTATTTCCGCTATGAATACATTATTAAATATAAATGTTGCACGTATATAAGCATTTCAAAGAGCATATGTCAATAAATATATAAAGAAGATGCGGAAAATAGACCATTTATATAAATATATATACATTACAAATATTTTTAATCTACATTTTGAAAGCATTTCTATGGAATTTATTAACATCTATTCATTTGTCAACTATTATGATTTAAAATTGACTTTATTTACGACAAGCTCAATTTAAAGCTTAAACGTATAAATAATGTATTTAAATATCATAGCAGACTTGATTCTTGTCTTTATGAATAATAGACTCTTTCAGGAAAACGTGAGTGTTGTAGACAGTCAAAACCACTTCTGCTGTAATTTTGGTGATATGAGCAGACATGAGTGATGCTCCAAGTACTCCTTTATGACACTGTGTTTCTCAAAGTCTGTTAAAATGTATCGCTACTTTACCTCTTTATATGCTACTGGGACAGCATACTAAACTCAAAAGCCATGTTTTAAATTCCAAATATACAGCTTGAATTTGCTGTAAAAGGTAATAATGATGGTAAATGTTTAAAATTTATTTTATAAGAATCAATAATATTTAATTTAATACAAGGTCATTTTGTTGATTGATGAGAAAAAATTTAAAAAAATATATATTTTTTCGTGTTATACATGAAGTAAAAAGTGAAATATTCATTAAGCAATCATTTCCAAAAAACTTCGTCAATCGATATTTAACGAAATTTGAAAGACTTATAAAATATTAATAAATGTGGAAAATCTACATTAATTATATTTCTAAAAATGTGTTTAAGAGTTAAAAATGATAATTTTAAGGCCCTTTTTTATAATAATGAATATTTCCACTATGTATTATCTTAAAAATATAAATATTGCACATATGTAAATATTTATACAAAACAGATATCAATGAATAGATAAAGAAGATGTCGAACATATGCACTTATACATATTACAAATATTTCTACATAAATAATATATCTTAAAATATTTTTAAGAGTAAAAATGATAATTTTATGATCCTTAATTACAATAATATTTAATTACACTATTTATTATTTTACTGTATTTAATTTTTTCGAGTTTAATTCACTCCAAAATTTATCACCATTCAATTGATATGTTATAACTTACATTATCCCACTTAGTAATGAAACGCGTGTTTCCGCTATGTAAATATTATTAAATATAAATATTGCACGTATATAAATATTTCAAAGAGGTATATGCCAATGAATATATAAAGAACATATGGAACATTTGGCTACTTATATATATTACAAATATTTTTAATCTATGTTTTGAAAGCAGTTTCTATGGAATTTAATAGAACTTACTCGTCAAATAATATGATTTAAAATTGACTTTATTTACGACAACCTCAATTTAAAGCTCAAACGTATAAATAATATATTTGAATATTATAGCAGACTTGATTCTTGTCTTTATGAATAATAGACTCTTTCAGGAAAACGTGAGTGTTGTAGACAGTCAAAACCACTTCTGCTGTAATTTTGGTGATATGAGCAGACATGAGTGATGCTCCAAGTACTCCTTTTATGACACTGCGTTTCTCAAAGTCTGTTAAAATGTATCGCTACTTTACCTCTTTATATGATACTAGAACAGTACACTAAGCTCAAAAGCTATGTTTTAAATTCCAAGTATAAAGCTGGAATTTGCTTTAAAAGGTAATGATGATGATACATGATTAAAATTTATTTTATACAAATCACTAATAATAAATTTAATATAAGGTAATTTTGTTGATTGATGAGAATTAAGTTTAAAAAGTTATACTTTGCGGGATACATGAAGTAAAAAATGTAAAATATTCATTAAGCAAGCATTTACAAAAACTTCACCAATCGATATTTAACGAAACTTGAAAGACTTATAAATTATTAATAAATATCGGAAATATGCATAAATTATGTTTCTAAAAATATGTTTAAGCGTTAAAAATGATAATCTTCGGGACTTGACTTGTAATATTGAACATTTACACTAATTATTATTTCACTGTATTTAATATTTTTTGAGTTTTCTATATATTTAAACATTTATAACATTTTGTATGCATACTAAAAATATTTTTAATCGTTCGGAAGGTATTAAAAATAATGCTAACAACATATTTTAAAGTAATACCTATTTTATAAAGATTATTTATGAATACAACTCGCTAGTGGGTGCAAATTGAATTTTATTTTAAAATTCAACTATAATAAATATTTTTATGTCAATAATATATAATATGTATGCAGCTGTTTTTATTCATATTGTATATTCTTATTCTTTTTACATTAGTGACAAGCAAAATTTTTTGACTTACATAAATTATAATAAACTTGATATATATTAATTCTTTTTAAATGACACATATATTTTTTCATAATTTATTTAAAAATTAAGAAAAACAATTACTCCATCTTCATAAAATTTCTTATATGTTTGAGCACTTATTTTGGTATAATTTATAAAAAATAAATCGTTGCACCAAATTTATATTTTTAAGAATGTAACAAGTAATATAACAAATTTTTTTTAGTTAATTTCTACTTTTTTTGCACTCTATTGCAGAAAAGTCCTTTACAAATAAAGTTGAAATTTTTCTCTTACATCTGGCACCATCTATTATTGGATACATGCAACTTGAATCTAAAAACTAAAATAATTAATTAAATTTAATAAATGAATTAATATTTGAAAAACTGTATTAACATCAAGTGTCCACTAAAAGTTTAAAAAAACGTATTTGAACTTGAGTGGACGAATAAAAAGTATTTTATGAATGATTGAAAATATGAACTCGATATATATAGGGAGAGTGTGAACTAATAAGGAATAATTAAGGAATTGAAATAGGAAATTGAATAGGAACTGAAAAAATAGACAAAATGTTAAAATACAGAAGAATTGTTTATTTGTATACATATCACAAATTAACCGGTATAAAGGGAAGTGCTGTCTCATAGACAGCTCCCTTCACCTGCCATCCCTGTCATCATCCGTCATAACCCATCCTCCCATCACCCGTAATACATGCTTAGTCCAATTGTATGTATTTTATCACTAGCTCCCTGCTTTGTGATCTTGAAGATAACAGTTTCTAATCACAAATTGATCAACAACATATAATCTTTTATATGGGCATCTGGTAGTAATTCTTCAAGACAGAGAGTGTCCTGAGAGATCTTACATCCCTTTCAATATTACAATTTTTGGCAGTAGTACACATTGACTCTGAATTTAGATCTGAAGAGATTTATGTATCCATCTGATCCATGTTATGCGGAAAAGCTGCAAAAGATTCAAGATGAAGTTGGAAGTGATTTTGGAGAAAATATCTGTGAATGTCTTGTTTGTGACAGTGATCACTCAACACGGGAACAGAACATTTACTGAAATTTCTTCAAACGATTATGATTTCTTAGATTCAGAAACAACCAAGCATTTAACAACATAATATGATGTTGATGCAATAGATGAAAAATGTTACGTTCCTTCATACAGCAAGAGGATAACGCGTTGGCCTATGGCCCTTTTCTACCGGTTTAGTAATATGAACACATAAAACTCATACATTTTGAGCCAGGGCTATTCCCCATTTGGTATTTTTGAAAGGATTATCGAGAGATTTATTCCTACCACTACTACTTACAAGAGTTGAAAATCCAAAAATAAATCGAGAATCGTACCTGAAGGTAAAAATTAAGTCTCAGAAAAAATCGGAGTCTTAGAATGTGGTGCAGTGCACAGAAGAAACAAAATTAAAAATCAAGCAAATCATGTCGTTTGTGCCTCCAAAACAACGAAACAAAGAAACATATTTATGTTTATCTTTCCAAAATCCTGTTTGATTAGAATTCACGCAAAATCATGAAATTAATATGTTAAGGAAGAAGAAGAATTTATTGTTTGCTTCCAGGAAATGTGCGAGATACTGATATTTCAGATAATGAGAAATGTTTTCTATATTTTACTACGTTGATTTTTCTTTTATTAAAAAACTTGTTTTACATATTAAATAAACAAATTAAAATAATTAATACGTAGTAGGTCGTTTTTATTATTAATTTTATAAAATATACTGCAGCTTATAAATTTTAAAGAAATACAAACATATTTTTGACAGTTAAAAAAATTCAAAGAATTTAGAATGGTACGCAGTCTCTGAGACAACACGTCTACTGTTATGTCTTACTTTTTCACCTCCACTATTACGGATTGATATTTTTGGGTTTTTGTTTTTTGACCAGCCTCCACTGACAATAATAATATCGTAATCTTATTCCAAGAGATTGTATTGCATAAATTAACTTGGTATACATAGCTAAATCATTAAATTTTTTAGCATTATTATTATACATATTATTTACTTTGTCAAATACTTGCTGTTAAAAAATAAAGTTTTTTTTTTTAAATCAAAACTAACGAAAATTAAGAGTGTTGTTAGGGTTGTCCAAAGAGGAAAAAAAACAGAATAAGAGAAAATAATATTATTATTTTTTTTTCATTTATGAACCTCGAGTTTTATTTATGTATACTACAAATATTCATACCCCGTTGTAGAGGAAGGATATTGAATTTCAGGAAGCCTTTTAAGAGTATTTTCCTACATTTGCTTAGTTCATGAGAAAGAAAATATGTCACCAGGAATACTTCCTGTCGAATGGTAATTGTGACCGCAAATTATTTATATCTGCTGTCACACTTACCATTTTAAAAGTCCCAATTACCAATTTATTCTTGCCATTTTTATTGCAATAAATGACATGAGTGGATTCTGTATGCTAACTTTAACTTCTGTATGCTTTAGAATCATGTATGCTAACTTTATAAGTTACCATCGCATCCAGATTTAAAATAGAAAGACTAATATAGGAAAATTTCTTTTAGTCATGAATAAGTTTATCATAATTTCATCATGAAATATTTTGTGACCTTTTATGAACTCTTCTAGTTTTTAAATAGCTAAATAACTAAAAAAATTAAAAACGGAACTAAGTTTCGCCCAAAATCGGCATATGTAGGAACCTACATAATTATAATAACAACATTATTAATCTTATTGTCACAATATCTCATAAATTATTATTTTATATGAGATATACACTGAAGTGACAAAAGTCATGGGATACCTCTTAATATCGTGTCGGCCCTCCTTTCGCCCGGCGAAGTGCAGCAACTCGACGTGGCATGGACTCAACAAGTCGTTGGAAGTCTTCTGCAGGAATATTGAGCCATGCTGTCTCGATAGACGTCCATAATTGTGAAAGCGTTGATGGTGCAGGATTTTGGGCACGAACAGACCTCTCGATGATGTCCCATAAATGCTCGATGGGATTCATGTCGGGCGATCTAGGTGGCCAGATCATTCGTTGGAATTGTGCATATCTTGATTTATCTAGATTTCATCTGGATTTTTGTGTCCAGATTTTACTACAATATTACGTTATATAAGTGTATTATTTTATTATTAAATTATTATCTTATTATTAAATTGTTTTTATTTAATAATAATGCTCCCAGGCATGGGGCTGTTGCGCTAAGGAAGAAGTGCATATCTAGATTTATATAGATTTCATCTGGATTTTGTGTCCAGATTTTACTAAAATATTACATTATATAAGTGTATTATTTTATTATTAAATTATTATCTTATTATTAAATTGTTTTTATTTAATCATAATGCTCCCAGCCATGGGGCTGTTGCGCTAAGGAAGAAGTGCATATCTAGATTTCATCTGGATTTTTGTGTCCAGATTTTACTAAAATATTACATTATATAACTGTATTATTTTATTATTTTATTATTAAATTATTATCTTATTATTAAATAGTTTTTATTTAATAATAATGCTCCCAGCCATGGGGCTGTTGCGCTAAGGAAGAAGTGCATATCTTGATTTATCTAGATTTCATCTGGATTTTGTGTCCAGATTTTACTAAAATATTACATTATATAAGTGTATTATTTTATTATTAAATGGTTTTTATTTAATAATAATGTTCCCAGCCATTATTATTAAATTTATTATACACTGAAGTGACAAAACTCATGGGATACCTCTTAATATCGTGTCGGCCCTCCTTTCGCCCGGCGAAGTGCAGCAACTCGAAGTGGCATGGACTCAACAAGTCGTTGGAAGTCTTCTGCAGGAATATTGAGCCATGCTGTCTCGATAGACGTCCATAATTGTGAAAGCGTTGATGGTGCAGGATTTTGGCCACGAACAGACCTCTCGATGATGTCCCATAAACGTTCGATGGGATTCATGTCGGGCGATCTAGGTGGCCAGATCATTCGTTGGAATTGTCCAGAATGTTCTTCAAACCAATCTCGAACAGTTGCGGCCCGGTGACATGGCGCATTGTCATCCATAAAAATCCCATCGTTGTTTGGGTACATGAAGTCCATGAATGGCTGCAAGTGATCTCCAAGTAGCTGAACATAAGCATTTCCAGTCAATGTTCGGTCCAGTCGCACCAGAGGACCAAGTCCATGGCATGAAAAAACAGCCCACACCATTACGGAGCCACCACCAGCTTGAACAGTGCCTTGCTGACAGTTTGGGTCCATGGCTTCGTGGGGTCTGCGCCCACACTCGAACCCTACCATCAGCTCTTACCAACTGAAATCGTGACTCATCGGACCAGGCCACGGTTTTCTATTCATCTAGGGACCAACCGATATGCTCATGTGCCCACGAGAGTCGCTGCAAGAGATGTCGTTCTGTCAGTAAAGGCACTCGAGTCGGTCTTCTGCTGGAATAGTCCAAGAAAGCCAAATTTCTCCGCACAGTTCTAACAGACAAGTCCCTTGTACATCCCACATTGATTTCTGCGGTTATTTGACGCAGTGTTGCTTGTCTGTCAGAATTTACGACTTTTTGCAGACGTCGCCGGTCTCGGTCGTTAAGTGCAGGCGGTCGACCACTGCACTGTCCATGGTGGGATGTTATGCCTGAAATGTCATACTCTCGGCACACTCTTGACACAGTGGATCTGGGAATGTTGAATTCCTAACGATTTCCGAAATGGCATGACCAATGCGTCTAGCTCCAACTAACATTCCGCGTTCAAAGTCTGTTAATTCCCGTCGTGCGGTCATCATCACGTCAAAACCTCTTCACATGAATAACTTGAACAGAAATGAAAGCTCTGCGAAGGCACTGCGCGCATTTATACCTGTTCTAAGCGATGCTACTGCCATCTGAAAATTTGCTTATTGCTATCCCATGACTTTTGTCACTTCAGTGTATATCTTGCAATATATATCACAATATCTCATATAGTAGTCTCATGTAGTATTGCGCAATATCTGATAGAGTATTTTCACTCTCCTACATAATTTGTTTATCTGAAACTTTTACTTCTTTAAATTTGTGATAAATACTTGCGAATTTGTTCATCATACTATATTTAATATATTCTTAGTCGAAAATATTTCTACAATCTTAAATGAACTTTATAAGATCACAACTGTAAAGCAATGTTTTAGAGAATATTAAACAAATACATGATATCCTTACTTTCTTCCTTAAGCAAGACACTAAAATGAAAATCTCAAAACACCTCATTACTATAAATACATTGACAACTTCTGTGTGTTAAATGCTACCTTGCGCATATTCTTCGGTTAATTTAACGTTATATAAGTGCGCTACTTTCTGGTTCAGTTAAAACTTTTAATTACGCACCCAAAGCATTATCCCTTCATTATCTAAGCGCAATTTACGCTCCACTCTGCCAGTAAATACTTTCATTTGTGTAACAGCTGTTTACGGGGAGGGCATAGTTAACTCGTTTCTGAGCGCACTTTCGAAGGTGTGTTGAAAGTTGTTTTGCGGATGCACTCTTTACAACTATTACGGAAAATTCGAAGAAGCAAGAATTTCGATGGTAGTTATTATTCCTCGAAGGTAGTTATTATTCACCAATCGATAATTCAAATATTTAAGGTATCTAATATATTCTACAGCGAATAAATGTATTAAAATTGTATTTGAAATGTATTAATAAAATAGTATCATAAATATTTATTAATTCAGCAATCGACTTTTGTACTAACCTAATAATCTTTATTCTAAATAATAATAAAAAATAATTTATAAATGTTTTAGGATTTGGTTGAATATATGAAAATAGATTACTCTAAAATCTGCTTATGTGCGATAAAAATAGATGTAAAAAAATGGCCAAATCAGATTTAATGTAATTTAAACTTGTCTGGTTTATCATATTGGAAATTTGTTAATACAATAGTATCAAAAATAATTATTAATTCTGCAATCGACTTTTGTATAAACTTCATAATCATTTATACTGAATAATTGAAAAATAAAGTTAGAAATGCCTTAGGATTTGTTTGAATATATGAAAATGGATTACTCTAAAATCTATTTTTCTGCGATAAATAGATGTAAAAAAAAATGGCCAAATCAGATTTTATGTAATCTAAACTTGTCTGGTTTATCATATTGGAAATTTGTTAATACAATAAATTCCAAAATATTTATTAATTCAGCAATCGACTTTTGTAAAAACACAATAATCTTTATTATTGAATAATAAAAAAAAAAAAAAATAGAAATGTTTTACGATTTGACGGAAAATATAAATGCTAAATTGATAATGAATGATAATTTGTTCATTGAAAACTTTTACTTCTTTATTTTTTTTTTTTGGTAATATATGCTTCCGTAATTGATCACCATAATATATTCGAAGACGAAAATATGTCTATAATTTTAAAGCAATTATTTTAAAATCACAACTGTAACTCATTATTTTGAAAAATATTAAACAAATGTGTGAAATCTATACTTTCTTCCTTAAACATGACGCTAAAATGAAAATCTCAAAACACCTCATTACTATAAAGACATTGACAACTTCTGTGCGTTAAATGCTACTTGCGCATATTCTTCGGTTAATTTAACGTTATATAAGTGCGCTACTTTCTGGTTCAGTTAAAACTTTTAATTACGCACCCAAAGCATTATCCTTTAATTATCTAAGCGCAATTTACGCTCTACCCTGCCAGTAAATACTTTCATTTGTGTAACAGCTGTTTACGGGGAGGGGAATAGTTAACCCGTTTCTCAGTGCACTTTCGAAGGTGTGCTGAAAGTTGTTTCGTGGATGCACTCCTTACAACTATTACGGGAAATTCAAAGAAGCAAGAATTCCGACGGTAGTTATTATTCCTGAATCAATAATTCAAATATTTAAGGTATTTAATTTATACTACATGAAGTAAATGTATTAAAATTTTATGTTGGATCATATTTGAAATTTATTAATACAATAGATAGTATCAAAAATATTTATTAACTCAACTATCGACTTTTGACACACAACACAAACGCAATAATCTTTATTATACTGAATAATAAAAAATAATAAATTTAGAAATGTTTTATGATTTGATAGAAAATATCGAAATGAATTACAATAAAACATGCTTTTGTGATGTAATTAGATATTAAAAATGGTTAAATGGGATTTAATGTAATCTTTTTCGTTTATTATTTATATTAGATTTTTGGTGAACAAAGTATAAATACAAAACTGGCAAATCCATATTTGAGTATAATTTGAAGCTGGTAATTTAATGAATAATTTATACTTATTTTATATAAGGATTCGGCAACATATTTTACTTAACAAATGTTAGCTAGCTAATAAGAGGAAGACCGTTATCAATGATAAAAAAATTAGAAATGTTTTTAGGATTTGTTAGAAAATATGAAAATTAATTATACTCAAACATGTTTTTGTACTGTAAATATACATAAAAAATGGTCAAATCTCATTGAAAGTAATATTTTTTATTACTTTTTATTTATATTAAATTTTTGGCGGACAAAGTATATATACTGCATTGAAAATATGACGCAAATAAGCAAGTGAATCCAGATCTGAGTGTAATTTGAAGTTGTCAATTTAATAAATAATATTTATTTTTGTTATATAATGTAATATATAAAAGGATTTGGCAACATATTTTTCTTAATCTAAAAGGTGTTATCTAGCGTATAATAGGAATACAGTTCTCTTACTGTTATCAATAATAAAAAAAAAATTAGAAATGTGTTATGATTTGATAGAAAATATGAAAATGTATTACACTCAAAACTGCTTTTGTACGGTAAAAAGATATAATAAAATGATCAAATCTCTCATTGAATGTAATGCTTCGTTTATTACATTTTTATTTATATTAAATGTTCGGCTGACAAAATGCAGGTACTTCATGGAAAACATGACACAAAAAAACCCACGCAAATCCAGATTTGAGTGCAATTTGAAGCTGCCGATTTGAAAATAATTTTTAATTATTTTATATAAGGTTTTATATAAGGATACGACAACATATTTTACTTAACAGTTCTTAGCTAGCTTATTAGATGAAGACAGTTCTACAACCGTTATTACAGAATATACATATGTCTGTTAAGTGAGAAAGTCTTATGAGTTTTCACCCAGGAAAACACAGGGTAGATTTTCTATTAATTTGAATACTATATATTTCAGATTATACGACGATCTGTGTATAAGTCGAATATGCGTTTTTGCTGCAAAATGTTTTCAGTGTTCTAAACCTGTATGTAAGCCGAAATAAAATAAAATCCCTGGGGCGTTTTTATTTAGGGTATTGTATTATAATTTCTGGTGCATGCTTTTGATACTTTTCAGTTTGCGCACGCAAATTTTGCCAAAATCAGATTTTTATTTCAGGTACGACACTATAATAAATCGAGTACAAACAATCTAAATTTAAAACAATTCATTTTAATGAAACGTGTTGTTCATTTCATTTAAAATTATTTTAAAAATTTAAAAAACATAAACTATAAAATAAAAACATGCTTTTTTTTTTTTTTTTTTTGATATTTTGCCATTAATCAATTGCGCTCGCTTAAAGGAAAAGTGCCTACGTTTTGACGAGATTCGCAATTCGTAGTGACCACCTTGCTTGATCTTTTAAAAAGCTCTAAAAATTCCGACTAATTCTCAAGTATGAAGTATTTATTTAATAATATATGTGCTTTTGTTTATAATGTTGTAGTAAGTAAATTATGATCATGCATTTGTGTCAGCCGGTAATAGTTTTAATTAATATGTATTTTTATGTATATATATTGATAGTTAGATAAATTAACTGCAGCAATCTATGATGTAATTACATTTCCAGTAATAGTA
The DNA here is from genome assembly GCA_021605095.1 of Caerostris extrusa. Classification (NCBI taxonomy): domain Eukaryota; kingdom Metazoa; phylum Arthropoda; class Arachnida; order Araneae; family Araneidae; genus Caerostris; species Caerostris extrusa. The sequence continues at coordinate 16,522 of BPLR01019978.1, forward strand.
TTTTACCGGTGCGAAAATAATACGGTAAAATCAAAATAATAATACTGTATCATTTTCTTATTAATGTGATATTAATAAGAAAATTAATATTAGTTAATATTACTCTTGCAGTGTAATTTCTTATTCAACTTGTAATAAAAATTATCAAAATTTTAAGCACTTTTAAGTATATATATAATGATGATGGAGCATGTAAAATATCTGAAGCCATTAATAGAAGCTTTTTCTAAAAGATAGAATATCATTTGAATTAAAATTTCAAAAGGAACTTATTATTATTGAAAAGCTTCTGAAATTTCTTAACTTCATAAATGATGAATAGTCATTAGTATGAATTTAAAACAAGAAAAGAAAAACCTTTCAAGAATATCAAATTCAGGTCTGCTTACTTAAATAGCGCTCTTAATCTGAACCAATTCACTATATAAATCAAAGATAAAAAAATATACCCAATTACTTGTATCGCATTTTTAAAAATTACATTACTTTAGCATAGAAAATTGTTGAAAACTTATTTCAGAATTCAACGTAATTTAGCTAGAAATGAAAAGGAATAATATTGAGACTGGACAAAAAAAAAAGTCTGCTTCATATATAATGATGAAATCATACTTTAATTACTAATTAGGGGATAAAATAAAATTGGTCCACAATTCTTTAAAATAAAAAAAGCCAATTACTCTTTATTTGATCAAATGAGAACAGTTCAAAATTTATTTTATTAAGGGAGTTTGAAATTTAATATTAAATTTGTTTAAATAAGTAAAAACATAATTGAACAAATCATTATTTAAATCATTAATAAATTTTATAATAAATGTAAATATTAATTGCTTAAATATATAATAAAATAATTAATTAAATATATAATAAATTGAAATGTTCATTTAAATTTATAATAAAATAATAATTTAATTTTAGGGCATTTAAAAACCCCCAAAAATTGCTTTTATTTTTTGATGCAATAAACTTCAACAAACCATCTTCACAAACTTGTATTAAAAAATAATAAATTTTACTAAAGGTAACTTATAAAATATGTTGTTACGTCTAGGCCTATATTAGACTTACAACCGTTACAAGATGAAGACCACTTTCAGGTTTATGGGAATGCTTTAATTTTTTATTTTTTATTTATAAGGATTATATATATAATAAACGAGCTCTGGATTAGTAGACAATGAAATACAAATTTAAAAATATAAATTTTATCACACGTGCACGAGTAAATCATGTGTAGTTCACTCCAAATTCGAATCTTATTGCCTGGTCTGCGGCAGACCTTGAATATCATACGACGTGATACAGGAAACCAAAAGGTTCAATCTAAAAAACAGTTGAAAACTCCAGCCTACTTTAGTTAAAAAGAAAAACATCACTTCTGGTCGACTCTAGCAGAACTCTCTCCCTTCTTCACCAAACACCTCTCTTTTCAGATCCGTCAAGGGGAGGGGGAGGGTCTCAACTTCCCTCACTCATTTCTCAGCTCATGGTCTATCACCGATCACGACAGAATGACTCATGGTATAGCTCATATTCATTCCGTAGTTGTTTCGGCCAGTGAAGGTTTTTCACATAAATTTGCTACTTTCTTGAGTCTCATTATATTTGATACCGAATATCTGCTATCAAAATGGAATGAAATGCAAAATTATTCTCAAAATGTATATATATCAATATACACTCAGAGCCAAAACATTATGACCACCCCTACATTTTGCAATGAACTCGCCTGGATGACGTGGAAGGCACGTGATCAGGTGGAAGTGGTATTTAACTGGTATTAAGTGGTGGTATTAATCCATGCCAAGGCGGGTTGAAGCTGTGTTGCGCGCCAAGGTGGGGCCTACTCGTTATTGACAGGTGGTCATAATGTTTTGGCTCTTGAGTGTATATATATATATATATTTATTTTCTACATATAAAGAGCAAAATTATAATTTATTTTCTCAGTTGAATATACCGTTGAAAACATAATAATATATTTTTTCTATTAATACAGGTTCGAAATTAATACAGGTAACAGATTCAAATGTATATAATAGTTGTTGTTGCATACATTATTTACAAAAAATAAGTTGTATTGCTGTATGACTATTTCTGCGTGTTGTTTTACTCATATAGTTAACTCAAATGTCAGCAGTTACTATTGTCAAAACTTCCTGTAAGAATCAACACTTGCAAAGAATTTTTGTTTACACGGTACAAAGTAGAAGATCATGAATGTCTAGAAAATTATTCTTTTATTTTCACTTCAGATTTCGATTGGAGAATGCCTAACTAGAAAACACAACTGGCCCCCTCTGTCCCTTTTAATTTAAATTATAAAATACTTTTACAGTTTAAATGTGGCAAACAGTGAACAAAATTCTAACTTCGAGATTTTCAATGTTTATATTTTGTGATTAACCTTAACGTATTTTTTTAAAACACATAAAATGAGTATTTTTTTGTCCTTAGAGTAAATATTTTTAAGCTTTATTAGTAGATCAGAATCTAATTCATATTTTAAACTCAAGCTGCACGGGCATAAATTAAATTTTGGATAATTTATTGCATCATTATAAAGAAATGAATGTCTGGAAGGCTAGGGACATTAAATCTATCTACACTGTGTATGCAAAAATGAAATATTTTATGTTCGGCTATTTTATTTTAATTAAATTTTTTTACCTCCCAGCAATGTTTTCTTTTAATTATTTTCTGTGGATAAAAGTTTATAGACCTGAATTAATAGCTATCTGCGAAGGGAATAAAATCATTTTCGTTGGCTACATAAAGAAAAAAAAATCTCGAAGTTGTCTTGCTAACGAAAGGATAATAAAACTCGATGGAGAAAAAAATTTGTAGAAAAAAAAAAAAACATTCATTACATCCACCTAACATCAGTTAACAAACTGCAGTTCAAATCATATCTCAAGGAAGGCTTAAAAAAAAAAAATCACATGACTAGGAGGACAGATATATACATGTTGGTCGAGAGTAGAAACAAAATATAGAAAAAGGGAATATAAATCTGACAAGCTGTGCTTTAGCCCTTACAATTTTATGGCCTTTCATGAAGGCTGTGTGGATTGCCAATACGTAGGTCGATGGATCATAAAGTTTCAGCTTTACTTTGGTCTTACTTGATGAGTTGGAGCAGGTTTGCCATATTTGGCTGAATATCACTTTTTTAAATTTTTAGTTTTTATGACATGTTTCTTAGTAATTTTTAATGCTATTTTATTTAATTTCAGTAAAATACATAAGAAAGATTGTTTAAAAAGTATTAAAGTATTTTTCTTGAAACGAATTTTGAAAAAGAAATTAGTACTAGCTTTGTTTTTATAAAATAATTTTAAAACAATTATTTTAAACTACAGCCTCTTGTACATATATAAGTGAAAAATATTTTATAGTTATTTAATGCTATTTTATCTAATTTCAATAAAATACTTAATTAATTTTTAAAAAAGTGATTAAACTTTTTTTAAACTAATTTTGAAATTTTTTATTACTAGCTTTGTTATTATATACATAAAGTAATGTTAAAAACACTTATTTCAAACTACAACCTGCATACAAATATAAGTAAAGAATATTTTTGTCTGGGAATTAAATTTTAAATAATTTTCTAACTAAAATTTAAAAAAAAAAACACATAAAATATACTATTAATTTTAACTAAATGAAAAAATAATTTAATGAGTTTTAAACTATTTTAATTCTTTTAACTTGAATTTTTTGCCTAAGAGGGTTTGCATTTATTTTATCTTGTAAATTTTAATATTGTTTTATATTTCTTAGATGTGTTAGTTGTATATTCCATAGTTAAGTAAATTAAATATCATAATTAAAAATGTTTTATGTTTCTAAAATGTTTAAATATTAATGTAAAAATTCTTTAAATGTTTAACATTGAAAATTTATGTTAAAAGTATTAATTTATTCGAGTTTAGTTTAATTATTTGATTAATTTTGTAGATTAAAGTCAAAACTTATTTTAGTAACATTCGTTTTAGTGATTATATATTATAGTTTAAATTCTTTTATTAATTATATATTTCTGACGATTTTATTTCATGGATTTTTAAATAAATATCTAATTATAATTATTTTTTAAAAATTACATTATTTGCATTATATTTAATGAAAAAGTTCCAGTTATGTAAATAACTGCGGAAAAATTGATTGAAAAGATTTAAACATTTTTCAAAAAAGTGTTAATAATTATAAATTTCTATATTAAGCCTAAAAATATTTAACAGAGACTGTTAAAAATTATTTTCTAAATTAGAGTGTCAAATTTTTATCAGTAAAATTTCATCATTATTTTTAATTATTATTCTTGGTTTCAGAACTGACCTGCATGTTCAGAGTGTAACGATGACAGGCCACATCTATCGGGATGTTATTCTGGAACAACATGTACGTTTGTTTTCGGGGCGCCATGGGTGCTGAATTTCTGTTTATGGATGACAACGCCAGTCCTCACCGTGCAAACATTGTAGACGGATGCCTTCAATTGGAGGATATCACCTGTATGGATTGGCCAGCATACTCACCGGACTTGAATCCAATAGAGCATATGTCGGATATGCTTGGCTGACGAATTGCAGCCCGTCAACCCCCCTCCCACCTGTCAACCGGAACTTCGGAGCGCATTGCTTGATGAGTGGTGTAATATTCCCCAAGATCAGATTGATAATTTGATACTCAGCATGCCTAGACGTTGTAATGCCTGCATTGCATCGTCCGGGGGAGACATACTCCATATTAACCATCATACTAACCATGTTATACTGTTTTTTGTAAATAGGTTTTTTTTTAATTTGCTCCAGGAGTAAAAATGTAATTTTTATTAATTATGTCAAACATCAATTTTTTATTAATTATGTTAAACATCAATTTTTATTAATTATGTCAAACATATAGCATCTTTTTTGCTCTTTACCTTTTGTTTAATAAGTAGACTTTACAAATAAGTCAAATTTGTTTTGCTTCTGTCTTTTTCTTTGCCTGAACTTCATTATCCTTAATTTATGGACATGAGTGTGAAATAACTTATCAATTTCTATGATTGATGAAGCTGGAAAATATTTGGTTTTTAAAGGTTAAGGTTTCCACCTGTTTAAAAATTGAATGGAAAGCACACTATCTGTCCAAAAGAACTAATTATGAGTAATTTTCATTTAATCATGATATACACCTATCTTCTTAAGTTACGTCGAGAACAGTAAGTGAATGGTTTCAATTTATTTAAAGGTTTGCAATTTGTCATAGAAATATAAGTCCAATAAATTTAAATTATATGTAAATTGGCTGTCAGCAACCAGTCGGTTGTCATAAGAAGAATTAAAATTTTTATAAGGAGGACAGAAACTGATCAGCATATTCTTTCACTAGGAGTTGCGAAATGAAATAAAAATACTAAACAAGTTTCGTCCATACCAGAAAAAATTATATATCAATCGCTTTGTGCATTTGCTCTTAAATTTGGATGTAAGAATTAGTATAGGAAAAAAAAATATCAAGTATCCTGGTAATGTCAGGAACATTAAAAAAACAAACTTGTTTAAACTTATCTCAAAACAAACAGCGATCAGAGAGGTGCAGAGAACAGGGACAGATAGTCTCAGATTCCTACGGTAATGGGGGAATCTTCAAGAGTTCACTTTTCATGGTATCAAAATGTTAACGTTACATAAATTAGAGAATTCATTAACGTTAGAGGATTGGTATATGCTTATATACTGAATAAAAATTACTCCACAATTTGTTTTTCTACAAGGCTTGAAATTTAGAGAAAAATTCAGTAATCCATCCTATCGTGATTGCACATTTCAAGGTTCTAGTATTAGTTTCATGGCATGAAACAAGTTCTAAGTTTAGAACATATTCCTTAATGTTTTTTAGAAAATACACTGATGACCATGTAATATTGTTTGCCTCATAATTCATATATTTTTATTTTGAAAATTAGTTTTTTTTCATGGACATTAAAACATATAATAATCTTGCCTGTGCAACAGTTAAAAGTGATTCACATCAATATGCAGTCAATGGATTTCCCCATCAACATCAATGTAAAATCTGGATCTTAACTCAACAAAGGAAGTTTCAGACGTGTTGTAAAGAATCAATAATATTTTCTCCTCTGCAATACAAATGTCAAAATTTATTAAATTGTTTTAATAGATCTTTTAATTGAATTTATATTTTTATCTTTAGTCACATTAATCATTCAAAACTAGATTAGATAAAATATTTATTTTGACTTTCTAACTCATGGGCCAAACATGGTATATTTGGACATAACGGTCTGAGTAATTGGATAAGGTTGACAAACAACTTTAAATACATTTTTATGATTAAAACGTTTAAGCCCTAACATATAACAAATCGTTGCTTCAACTATTAAGTTCAAATTAAAACAAAATCATCTTTATAATTTCTGTTGGAAAGATAAAGATGCTGTCAGAATTGTGTTGAAACATTAAGGAAAAAACCATTATCCATTTTTTTACTTCTAATAGGAACTATTTTCTTCTACATCTATCTACAGATCTTAATAAAATATATCAATAAAATATGATTAATTTTATTTAGTGTAAGAATATTTATAAAAATTCTATTAGTAAATAAATTTTCTAAAATAGACATTTCCTACACAAGACACCTATAAGTGTCCAGGTTCAAAGTGAATTGAATTGCTAAAGTCCTTTCATCTGATTGGCGATGACGTTAAGCTTACGGCAACCCCATGGATGTTGAATTCTATCTCAGAAGGAACACTTTCATTTGTCAACAGCAAAAGCACCTCCTGTTCTGTTGACAAGAAGGAGAAAAATACAAGGACGCTTTCGAACAATTTCGCTTTTTGACCTGCGTGTCATTTTTTAAAACCGTTGTCATTTATTTTTTATTTTTTATTTCAGAAATACGAAGGAGAAACTGCTTTCGAAATTTTAGCCCAACGTAGACGAAATCCTTGCTAAAGTGTGATAAAAGGGTTTTGTAGGACTTTGAGACGCCGTAAGGGAAACATAAAGCACAAAATATAAAAAAAAAAAAAAAGTGTTGCTTTTTTTTTTGAGATCGATTTGACAGCACAAGAATGACTTAATACTTTGTTAAAACTTTTATGTTGAGATAAATTTCTTACAAGTTTCAGGTCTTGTAAAACGTTATTTGTCTTACAATGAATTATTACAAAACTCAAAAATTAGTAATATCAGCGAGTATGACTATTTTTACTGCGCATATTTTATTATTCGTATCAACACCTGTAAAGTAAAAAATAAGTTAATCATAAATTAAAAATAAATTATTATAATATATTATAAAAATCAATTAGCGTATATATAATTGTGCGTATATATCAGAAATTCATATATATGCACAGATATACATCGGTTTTTCATATATGCATCAGTATTTTTTCATAACATATTTTTCTTAACGTTATACTTATAGACATAATTTTATATAATTTTTTATTTAATACTATATTATTTTTTTTTTTATTTGAATACTGTCATTAATTTTTAATTTGAAAATTACAAATATGAATTAGTGTCACACAAATGCAATTCACTACTAGATCGGAGATTTGCAAAGTTCTCGAGTCGACGATTAATCGAATGCGTCCGGTGTGAAGCAGATCTTAAGTATCACACTGCGTGATACACAAAACCACGAGGGGCTCACTTTGAAAACAGGCGGAATCTCAGACCAACTCAGTCACTTTCAGAAAAAAAAAGGAAAACAACACTTCTTTTCAATTTGTCTCAGAACATTTTTTTTCCTTTTTTTTCTTTATCAAGAGGGGGTAGCTTCCTTCACTTCTCACTGGAGTGGACACTTCCTCAGCCCATGGTTTATCACTAATCACCATGCATTAACTTATCACGTATTCCATATCCCATCTGAAATTGTTTCGACCTGTGAAAGTCGAACAGATATTCGTTAATTTCTTGATGTATCTTTATCCATGACACTGTTTATCTGATGACAAGATCTGAGTGAAATGGGTTTTCATTAGTACAAAACACTAATTGAATGTAAAATAAATATACACGATACTGCTTATCTGCTGTCAGATTTGAGTGACAATTTGTTTTTATGCACTTACATATACATTCCTTTCTCCTTGGAACAAAAATGCTATATCTCTTCTCATGTAAAACTTGCTACACTATAGTGCATTTTATCCTAGTATCAACTATCAAGTGATGTATAAAAATAAACTTATAAAATTCTTTTCAGTATCATTTAGATAGTAGTTTTACTACTTAATTTACTGCAGGAATTGTATTACTAAAAATATAAGTTGTTTCTGAAATAAAACAAATTCAATTTATTGTTTTTTTCAGCATTTATTTAAACATTTAAATATAATTCTTGAGATTAATTGAAGTTTTACATTTAATTGAACTACTAAATATTTTATTTCATAAAAAAAATTGCTTAAGTAGCAGTTAATAAAATATTATAAGTATACTGAAATGTGATATATTGTAAATGTTTTTAGAAATATTTTGCAGATATAAGTATCCTATATTATACAAAAAATAATAGAATAACAGAATAAGGCTTTAATAGTAAATTCCATACGAGGAATGATAATAATTATTATTTCTACATTGATTTATTTTTCTTTTCTCGATTTTTTCTATTCGAAAGATATTACATTCCATTCACGTCTTTCTAAATAGTGTTCTTGTTATTGATATATACAACTATTTTTATTTTATTTCGTCTTAGAATGCATTATACTTAGGTTCTTGAAGAAACCAGTTGATAAATTCTAGACATGTTTCACACTAATGTGCACAATCAAAACATGATATTACTCTAGAGAATATCGTGGCAAATTCGTAATTTAAAGAAAATAGTACTCTGTATTTTTGAAAAAAACTAGTTGTATTTTTAAAAATTTAAGTTAAAGAAAGCCTATTTATAGATTTGAAGGGCACATAGAAAGATTTTGTAATTAAAAATAGAAACTGCTTAATTCGATAAAAATATTCGCTTATGCACATACACATTTATAGAACTATTTCAGTTTTGAAACAAATATTTAAACATGCATAGCTAAAGCAAATTTTAAACCTGGTTAATATTTTAAATTATGTATATTTGTTCTTATTTTTATGCTTTTAATCCTTCTGAAATATTATCTGTATTAGTGGATTTATTACAAATAAGGGTTTCTGATGTATTCTTTTTTAAAATGAAGAATAAAATTTTATCTTACAGAATGTAGGATTTGTTTGTGTGGTAATCAGCAGGCGGCGACACTTCACGATTGCTTGTCTTTGACAGAGCCTGTTTACAACGTGGGGGAGTATTCAACTTTTGAACTCTGACCCCACGAGAAAGGGATAGGACCCCGTAGATGAAGAAAGAGGAAAGAGAACGCTGGCAGGAGCGATTGGGAGGCTGCGTCAAGCAGCGAGAGGATATGTTTAACCCCTTAATTAATGTAAATATCATTGTAAAATATAATATTAAATGGCTTTATTTAAAGTAACGTCCCGTTACTGCGTTTTGTCTATCAAATACCCTAGACACCCATTGCAAAAGTTCAGCTATTGTTAGACTGGTAGAAAAGTCTAACAAAACTGTAGGTTCGGCCGGGATGAATCTATTGGAACCGGTGTAAATCTACAAAAATTGGGGGCTCGGCCGAGACGAATTCGTTGGACTGTTGGAAGTAGCTAAATCTACAACAGAATAATGGAAGGCAATATTTTTACTTTAAACAATTGATATTTTTTTTTTTTATTTTCAGATATGTTTCCTTAGAAGAGAATAATGATTATAATAATATCCATATTTAAATTATATTATTATAGAAATATTGTGCATGAAAATTAATATTTCTGAAATGAGTTTTATCTGCTGAAATAAAATTAAAAAAACATTTTAATATTTTAGTATAAATTTCCAGCCTGCATTAGAGTTATATATAATTTTAGTTAAAAATATTTCCATTAAATAATTTATAAAATGATTAAAATATTTTGTAAATAAATTAGATAATTGCGTAGTTTAATTTAATTATTGTTTTTCATATATGTTTATCAAAAAGCTTTTAATTTATCTGATTTATATAACAATTGTTCTATTTCAAAAGATTTAATTAAATGAGCATTACAAATAAATAGAAATAAAATAAATTAATAAACTTGGATATCCTGATATACAAGTTACCTATAAAATTAGATTTGCATTATATTCAATTATTTTGTAAATAAATATCATGTATAAAAAACTTGCGATAAATTAATATTTTTTCAAAAAAATTAAGAATTGTTTTAATTTTATTTAAAAGTCATGTATAATGAGAATTAGATAGTATTTTTATTTAATAATATAATATTTTTACTATTTTTAATGAAATTACCCTAATTTTAAAATTTTGTTAAAATCAATTTAATGATCCAAATTAAAGAAAGAAAATAAATAAGACTTAACAAAAAGTTATTAATTTGATATTTAAAGGTTGGTATTAAATCATTATCTTTTGCTTAACATTGCTTTGTAAGCATAATTGTTTTTATATGATTCATTTCTATAGATATAAATTAAGTTTGTCTAGCTGTTTCTATGCACTAAAACATAAAAATTTGAATCTAAAATTTCGATATTTTCCGATATTTAATATTAATTTTATGTGCAAATTGTATTTTTAAGTTCAAATAAGGTTTTTATTGGTTATTATTTTTTATTATGTAAAAAAAAAACTGTAAATTTAAATTCTTATAACAATGTAAATGGGTTGCTAAGTAAAAATCTAACATTAATGTTTGATTATAATTTGTTTTTATAAAGACCAATATTTATATTTTGTAATAAATTGTTTTATAATATTGTCTTGCAACAAGTTGTTTTCTAACAATATAAATTTTTCATAGCAAACTGTTTTCTAAAAATATATATAAATTTTTATAAATAATTGTTTTATAACAATATAAATTTTTATAGCAAATTATTTTATAATAGAGATATTACCGATATTTGAACTTGATTTGCCGGGAATCGAACCCGGCATGAGAAGTTGGGTTCCATGGTGTAATGGTTAGCATTCTGGACTTTGAATCCAGCGATCCGAGTTCAAATCTCGGTGGAACCTACTTTTTTGGGGCCTGATGGCCGAATGGCTAGCGCTCTGGCGTTCAGTACCACAGGTATCGGATTCAAATCCCGGCTTTGTCCATGGGTGTTTGCCCATGGTTCGAATCCACTTTAAACCGTAGGTCCCGGTCCTAATAGGATCGTAGAACGCTGCGGGGGCATTGTTACCCGCGTCCGTGGCTTACCATCAAGTTACACGCGCCCTTTTTGGGTACTGCAAAGTGAGTAACATAGGTGCAGCCCTTATGGCGAAGATCACGGTCCATTTGCCAGTTGCATTAGAAAAAAATAACAATATAAATTCTAAATATGGTTTTGTTTTCTTGAAAGAATAGCATACCGTGATTTTTTTTAAAATTAAATTAATCTTTATAAAAGCAATGTCATTAATGCAGGTTGTTTTTAACAACAAAAAAAAAAAAAACAATGATTAATCCATTAAAATAAAAATTATTATCTTTCTTTAAAAATAATAAAACTTTAAATTTGATTTTTTAAATTTATAATCAATTTCCATATTGTTATTATTAATTAAATCAATTTAATTAAAATTAGTAAAGCTTGGTATACCGCTTTATTCAAACGGGAGGAATATTGGATTGTATGAGCTAATATTTTAATAGTTTTAAAGAAAAACACTCAACTACGTAGCTATAGTTTAATTATTCATTAAAATACCAAATTTTATTAAAAAAAATACTAAAATACCAAAATTCTTTTATTTTTGTCAAAAAAAAAGTAATACTTATTGAAATATATAAACTTTAATAAATTAAAACATTATTTTTATTGTTAAAAACATACAAATTTACATTATTCACAAACATTTGGGAAAAAAAAAATATTTCTATTTTTTAGCAATTCCTATATAGTTATGTCTCAAGAAAAAAAAACGAAAACGCATATACATTTACTCGTACGTAATAAATAATAACGATATACTTTATTATAGACTTTAGAATGAAATAAACAATAAAAGTTTTGTTATTTATGAGAAAACTCGCATTTAGAATGGAACAACATATAGTGCGTTTTTATTTTAATGGGAGTTAAGCTAACTGTGGCACGTTTGTCTCTTCTAGACCATAAAATAATCCAGTAGTACTTTAAGGATATGAGTTTTATCACTTAAAGCGTCCTGGTCTCTTTAAAAGGATGATATTGCTTTCGCAGAATGGTCGTCTTATTTCCTCAAGAGATTGCTACCGTCCTGTAGTCGGTTCTATAAGTAGAGTGAATGCTGTGTTGTCTACGAAAATTCCTACCACCATTATCACGTTCAAGGCTTTATGCGACACAATTTTTTTTAAAAAAATAAATAGATTGAAGTTCAGAAATGTATGAAAATCCTCATGTAATAGATTAAAGACTCTTACATATAAAATGAGTCTTATACGCTAAGAAAAAGGTTTTTGCCGAGAAAATATCTATCTTTATACTGATAAACTCTTAATGGCACATTCTCTGTTAGTTAGTGACATGATAGCTCATATTAGATATTATTCATTAGTTGTTTTGTTTGATATTATTAATTTTTTCTTTGTTCTCAACAATCTCATTGATAACGTGTTGGAATTCACATATAAACGGAATTCGCATATATAATGTTTTTGGAAGTCACTTATAAAATGAGTAGTGTTAGTGGAAAATGTTTTGCTGAGTAAAACACATTTATACGAAAGAAATTCATAATGGCACATTCTCCGTTAGTAAGTGACTTGATAGCTAATAATAAATATTAATCATTCGTTGTTTTTGTTTAATATTATGTCCTTTTAAATAGAATATTCCCTAATGATCTAATTGATAAAGTGTAGGGAATTCTTAACTTTAAAAAAGGGGTTCGAAAACCTTAAAATAAATTTCAAATTAAATTCATCATGACTATCCCTGGATTAAAACGAAAGGTCTGAGGAATGGAAAATCCATGCGTTGTATAGGAAATTGAAGAAACATCATTAGACGACCAACTTGGAAGAATTCCTTCTAAATTGTTGTGGCAAATTTCCTGGAAGCAGTGCAGCAGATCTTTGTGCTGCACTCTAGGTAATTGCATCTATGATATATTAGCTAATATAATGATAAATGACTTTATTCAAAATATACTGAATTGTGATATCACATTTCGAAATAAAATATATATCTGATTGATTTAGATACTTCTTTTCACTTTATGTTTTTAATTATTTTAATTGCGTTTTTATAATAACATTATAATTTTTCAGAAATTTTATAATCTCAGAAATTTTAATTTAATTTCTTAAGTTTAAGAAGTAATTATTTAGTATGCTGGATAATATTCACTTGACTTTTTATCCAACTTTGAAAGCCTTACTATTAGTTTTTATAATTGCTTCTCATATATTAATATATATTTTAATATATAACAATATATGAATAAATATATTAAAACATATATTGTTATTTACTGAGTACTTTCAATATTTGTTTTTACTTGGTGTTATACTACATTACAATATTTGATAAATAATTATTAGTGTTTTGTTATTTTACTTTATATGAGTATCCCATTTATATATACCCACAATCTGCCTATCGACTGGAGAAGTAGAGAATACATTGACAACATGGAGAATTATTAAATATAACTACACGTATTTTCGTGTAGTAAAAGGAGAAAACGAGAAAAAAAACCTCTCCAAGAAGCCTGATTGTCAATAAGAAACTCTGCTAATAGCCTCAAATTCCTTTGTTTCTGAAAGCAATGTCCCTAATGTTGCCAATGGATTCCAGCCAGACTACAGTAGTATACTAGCTGCATACTATTTCATTGTACCATGAAACTTTCTAATCTAGTTTTTAATATTATAAATTTCAAAATACTTCCCATGTTGTGCAATTTTATTGAAGTATTTAAGTTTATTTTCTGTTTTTATTCTCATATCTTACTTAACTATCTGCTAAGATAACATAAATGATTTTAAAGACAATTGATTTAATAGAATGAGAAATGAAATGAATTTATTGCGGATAAAATTGTATGTTCAAAAACATTTAATGTCATGTAGTAAATGCATTTTATACTTGTAAAACCAAAATATACGCAAAAATTACATAAATCAAATTACCTTCAGAAAAGATTAAAATGATGTAAAATGCAATTTAAAATGGGCTCCGGTTTTCCTTAAAAGAATATACTTCTTGTTTATCTCATTCACTTCTTCCATGTATGTTTCGCTTAGAATGTAGTTTTCTTGCAGTAATTGTCTAGACCTCAATAAAAGCAGAAAAAGAGACAAACCGCCACTGTTTCGCAATACCGAACGGAATCCACAACTGTCTCTTCAGCACAACATAGTTGTTCAATTAATTCTATTCCCTTTAGCATTCATTAATCAGCTCTGTGCTTCCTCGTGGCATGGACGTAGATTGAGGAATTTAGATTCTTATCCAGGAGAAATGTTTTATGCTGGAATCAATAAAATAAAATGGCTTTTTTATGTTAAATATGATGTATAATGTAAAAATTTATTTAAAAAAATTATTTTAGGGTACAGTTAGTTTAACAGAGTATTACTTATATTGTATTCATTTTATTTTTTAAAACATACATAACATGTGTTTTTGTGTAATGTGTAAAATAATTATGTATTTTATTTTTCATTTTTAATGTATTTATTTAGGAAATAAGAATACTTAAAAGATTAAATTGAATAACGTTAGTGAAACTTAATGTGTTGCAATATTAATATTAATGTAGGCAATATTCAACTTATAGACCAACTTATGTTGAGACATTCTTGCTGAAATTTATTTATTCGATTAGTTAAGTTTTTTTTTTCTTAATTTCCGGTTTCTTGAAAAAGAATTGGATAAAACGTTTAAAGCAGCGCTTTAAAAAATCACATTAAAGTTGTAAAACTTTATGTTTCATTATTCAGTAATATAATATTTTTATTTAATATTCATTATATTGCATTAATATTGCAAGGCATTAGGTTTTTCTAATGTATATACTATATTTCATTAATTTTGAAATACATTATATTTTATATAGTATTTCATATTTTAAAAAATACATCTTCTCAACACTAGGTAAAAACATTGATTATTTAATTTTTTGCCAAAACGTAATTAATGAAATAAATATAGATATTTTTCTAATCTGTAGCTTTGTAGTGTTTTCGGTTGTTTGTGCAGCTGAATCTGGGTGTGGTTCGGTTAAGACTTAAGACACAGGTTTGAGAACACACAGCTTTATTTACACGCCCACAAACTCCACATACAATGACTAACACATTTAAATAAATATTATTGGAAATTCGTGGAAGGATTCCTTTCTAAGACGAAAATAAAGTTACTCAGGTACACTCTGAATCGCGAAATATACTTTCTCTGGGTGAGAGTCTGTAGGCGAACAAATACAAATGATTGTGTTAAATACAATTCCTCTCGATATGAGATTGTAAACTAAACGTTTTTCTGCAGAAGCACACGATTGCGCTGTGCTAAACGTTTTCAGCGGCCGCGCCAATTGTGCTGAACATCCTCTCCGGTGAGAGTCTCGAGGTCTTCTGACCATTTCTCCTGAGGGCATTCTTTCAGTGCACGGTTACAACTAGAATAATTATTATCGCACCTTTTTTCTAGGATACAAATTAATTTCGTGAGAATGACTATTTATAAAAATACAGCGATAGACTTATTTAGAACTCTTAATTTGTATATAATTAAACATATATAGCACTGTAAACAATCAATAATGAAATAATTATCCTACCCATAAAATCATTTATATCCCTGATAAAAACTTTTGTAACAATTTTTGCAAAAATTGCAGGCATGCCAGTGATAATTCTTTGTTAAATGAGGTTTTGCTATAAGTGGAATAGCAAAAAAATTCATTTGAGAAAAAGCAAATATTTAGCATTCACTTTTTTTCTATGAAATCACTTAATACAAATTTAATAATCCTTTGAATTATGTACTACACACTTTCAGTAATATAAAACATTCCCTTTCCTTAATCTATTAAACTTTTCTTACACTAGTTTGAATTTAACTTAAAATTGTTCAAAATTGAAGTTGAATCCATAAAATTTTATTAATTTAATGTAAAAAAATATTGTTTACCCATAAAACAAATTTTTACAGCAGAATGGTTATATGCATTGAAGAAATTTAGTGATAAAGTAAGATTTACGAGTATTATATTTATTACAAGAAAATAATAAAAATAAATGTACCCTAGTGAGTGATAAAACTTTTTTTTTTTGTAAAAACACAAAATACACCATGAATAAAACTCTAAATATTTTTCTCACAATTCTAAAATTTCCCTAATTTATAATTTTTAGCATATTTACAATATAAACTAGATTTTTTTTGAGTACTCTAAGAACCTTTCTACGATCCTTAAAAACAACACTAGATCTTCATACAGAATCATAAATTCTAACAAACACTTTTACGTTCAAGCATTTCGGAATTTTATACAGAATTTTGGATGTTTAATCCTTTTAAGACATTCAGAAAACCTCTAAGCCCTTCATTTAACTGTAGAACAGCATTATTTCATTGTTTTGTGGCACATAAACACCTCATTTTTAATCACTTTTCTATATTATGTTATTAAAGATTCCATTGGTACTTTATATTTTTACTATGAAGACACTTATTCAAAAGTTCCTTTTTGCACAGTCTAGATACATCGGTTTAATAATATTCAATATATCATTTTGTAAACAAGTATATTTTATTTTTCTAATAACCACATATTTGTTAGCTACCAGATTATTGCTAGCTAGATATTTGCTGCCAGCTATTTACTAGCTAGGTATTTGCCAGATTGTTCAATTAGCCTAATTTGCTAGCCAGATATCTTTACAAAGGGCACCAGCTATTTATCCCAACAGGGGAAGTAAGTTCCTCTCAATTAACTTTATCAAGCTTGAAGGACACATATTGTACTGTACTTAAGCTGTATATTTACAAAACTGTATATTATTATGATTAGCAATACCTTAAATTTTTGAACTTCATTCATGAAAACATCAGTCAGTTTTTCTTTATTTTTGATTATAATTTTCACAAGTGGGACACACCTTGTTCCTTTCATTTCCTCTTTTCAACATGTTTTTTTTTTTTGTCTTTGACATTCATATAAAATTTAGAGTTTAAATCATATAAGAGAGAATAGAGTTTAAATCACTATTTTTCAATTTATAGACCAGAGAATATCAGAATTTCTCCGGTCTATAAATTGAAATATCGAAACACCAACAACTTCCATTTTAGATGCTGATGCTTTAAAATTACAGTGGAAAACAAGGTCTGCTTTAAATGTTGCATATTAAATGTCTTTTTTGACACTTTTTTATATTTTCTACAGATCGGACAATAGACAAGACTTCAATATTTAGAAATTTAAACAGTGGTAATTGAAATTACAGCATGACATTTATTCACAGAGGTATGTTCCATCAACCAAAGCACGACATTTAACGATTTTATTATTGTCGCACTTGTTTTTTATTCTTCAAAACATTCGCTTCTTTCTTCATTGAATGTTTGGCTTCTTCTGAAACGAATTTTAAGAATTTTCCTCCCAATAATTAAATTCAGTTTTTCTCAGTTATGGCAAATTCAATATTACACACAGTTTATATTATGATGCAAAATCCTTTCCTATTTTGAGCATTGAATATACGAATCTAGAATTTATTTCGCAGGAATTGCCAACTTTTTATAGAAAAGAGGAACCTGTACAATAATCAAATTTTTGATACTTTGATGAAAATTATATTTGTGAACACAATCCATTTTTGAAACTTTATTTTTAAGCCAATTTTGTCAGAAAACAATTTACGCTTTAACGTTTACCCTGTACAATCGAAAGAATTACTAAATCGAAAATTCTATAATTAACAATAGCTACTGTTTTACCTTCGTTAAATAACGAAGGAAAAGTTTCTAATTTGGATGAACTAGCAGATACTGCAACAGTTCCCTTATTATTATTCTCTACAAAATTTGAAAAATCGATTTCTAAATAATTGTATCTGACACTTTTAGCAAGTTCCCTTACCTATTAATTAAAATTATATTAAATTAGGAACTATAAATTATATTTCTTCTTCTTCAACGGCGCAGCAACGTCTCCATCGTGGGCCAAGGCAATCTGCCTACTGGTAGATTCGAATTATGATATGTTTTCTTTTTACTGTTTGGGGTTGTCAGCCCTACTTCCAACAGTCATATTTGACCAGGACCTATGGTTTAAAGAGGATAGGATTCACTACAAACATTCATGACACAGAAGAACTCGAAACCACCAAGCATCAAAGCGTTAATCACCAGGCCACATACATTTTATTTACCAGCTATAATAATAACTAAGCGGTTTAGAAAGAAAGAAGTACAAAATAAGCAACACATAAATAAAAAAAACTGAATATTTTTGTCAAATTTTAAAGAAAAACAAGGTAAATACTTATAAGTGATTTAAACAAACATTTTTCACACACGTCCGGTGCTGAGAAACTTACTTTCGATTTTTTTATATTAGCTGTCATATAATATTAAACCAGGCATAATTCCTGTTTAAGATAAGATTAAAGTAAAATTCAAATGTCAATATAAAAGTAAAGGATAGGGTATAATTGTATCGATAATTTCATATTAGATTAAAACATCGATAATTCCATCGAAATTGAAAGAAATGAGAAAAGAAGAATATTGTGTAAATTAATATATAAAACATAAAAATAGGGCTAAGGAATAGAGAATATAAAAGTAAAGGATAGGGCTTAAATGTTACATTAAAATATCGATGTTTTCATTGAAACTGAAAAAAATATGAAGGAATAATATTGCACAAATTGTATATGTTCCCTGTTGATTCTTTGACTAATTAATTGGTGTTACATAAAAGATACATTATATTGTTTTATTTCTTATTGTAATTAGAAAAAGAATTTAAATAAAAGTTAATGCTTAACTTATATTAAATTGTAAAAAATATAATTTAAAATAACCATTATCTGAATTTCAATACTTGAAAAAAATATTTATTATTTGAAAAAAATATATATAATGCATAATTTGATAATAATTGTCATAATCATTTAATGTGTTATGATTATTTTGAGCATTTATTCAAAAGTCAAATATAATTGAGGATCTAAATTAAGTATTCTTTCTAACAAGTAGCCTTTAGTTCCTCGTTCTTTTCACCCATTCCAAAGTTTCTCGCTTTTTCAGCTTAATTTCTATCACTTCATTATTCAATGCTGCGCTTAACGCTGCCGACGATGCAAAGCATTTGAATTTAATTTTTAACTTCTTTTACTTCCTATTCATTCCCTTTTCTTCTTTTCGCTGTTTGAGGACTTTCAATAGAAGCAAGGGGAAAAAGAAAATATCAAATAGATTTTGCATATAATTACTGCTTTCGTCAATGGATATCTTAGGGAGTTTCACGGTTGAAATATTTCTTCAAAAGTGGCGGTCAAATCATGCATAATGCATTCTCTCTTCAGCATTCAGAGGTGATAACGGAATGTAATTATTTTAAATAGAGAAACTTGAGCTGATGGTATAAAATTGTTTTTACTAGAGCCGATTTATTTTTTTTTTAAATTAAACACGATTTTAAATAAAATGGGTCTTTTAATATTTCAAAGAAAAAAATAAATTTCCTCAAAATTCTGAAATCATTTCTTCGCGTTTGTTTCACTGAATTAAATTATGCATCAATAATTTATTATTGTTATTATTATTTTTAATTGCCGATGATTAAAAAAAAAAATGTGTTTCAATTCAATGCATTTGTATATTTCGCCATTTAGCAGCCAAATTCTTTTCAAATGAATATATTTATGTAATCACTTCTTTCATTGCATCAGCATTTATGTAATCATTTATTTCATTGCAACAGCATTTATGCAATCAATTCTTTCATTGCGTCAGCGTTTATGTAATCACTTGTTTCATTGCATTGAAATCGGTTTGCATCAAAACTCATCTTTGCCAATGATCCTTAAAGTGTCAAGTTTGATATACTACTTCACTCTGGTACATCAATAAGTAAAATGTCTCTAAAATGTCAATTATCCAGAGACAAGGTAGTAAGAAATATTAATAGGTACAAACTATCAGTTTGAATGTTGTTTTCTCTGTAGTCTGCACTCATTGCGTGGAACTATTGACATCCAAGCAGTCTCTGGTGAAACTAGAGATTAATGATAGGTAATTTGGCATTGAAGTAATGGTATATTATACTAAATATATTCTATTAAAATATTGATATTTTAATAGAAATTGAAAAAGCAGCGGGAAAGAAGAAAACTAATATGTTAAAAAATAAATAAAAGTAAATGATGAAGCTAAGGGATAGAAAATATAAAAATAAAGGATAGGGCCTAATATTACATTAAATTTGAAATTGGAAAAAATATGAAGGAATAATATTGTGCAAACTGTATACGTTCCTGTAAATTCTTGCATAATTCATTGGTGTTACATAAAAGATGAATTTATGTTGTTTTATTTGTAGTTCTTGTTAAAAAAAAATTGACATAAAAGTTTGTGCTTAGTTTTTATTAAATTATAAAACATATATTTAAAAAAATTTTTTGAATATACAATTGTGATAATCATTTAACGGTTTAAAATTATTTTGAATAATTTTCAAAAGTCAAATATAATTAAGGATGTAAATTAAGTTTTCTGTATAACAAGCAGACATTAGTTCCCTCGTTCTTTTTCAACCATTCCAAAGTTTCTCGCTTTTTCAGCTTAATTTCTATCACTTCATTATTCAATGCTGCGCTTAACGCTGCCGACGATGCAAAGCATTTGAATTGAATTTTCAACTTCTTTTACTTCCTATTCATTCTCCCCTTTCTTCTTTTTCGCTGTTTGAGGACTTTCAATAGAAGCGAGGGAAAAAGAAAATATCAAATAGATTTTTATATAATTACTGCTTTCGTCAATGGATATCTTAGGGAGTTTCACGGTTGAAATATTTCTTCAAAAGTGGTGGTCAAATCATGCATAATGCATTCTCTCTTCAGCTTTCAGAGGTGATAACGGAATGTAATTATTTTAAATAGAGAAACTTGAGTTGATGGTATAAAATTGTTTTCACTGGAGCCGATTTAACTTCTTTTATTTAATTAAACACGATTTTAAGTTCTTTTTTTCTGTTAATATTTCAAAGAAAAAAAAAATTAATTTTATTCAAAATTCTGAAAACTTTTATTCGCATACGCATAATTAAGCTAATTTATGTATCGATAAATTTATTATTGTAATTATTATTTTCATTTTCAATTATTAAAAATATAAAAAATATGTTTTTATTTCGGTGCTTTTGTATATTTCTGCCATATAGCAGCCACATTTTTTTTCGAAATTAATGCATTTATGCAATCACTTCTTTCATTGAATCAGCACTTATGCAATCATTTTTTCATTGTATCGCCATTTATGTAATCACTTCTTTCATTGAATCAGCATTTATGTAATCACTTCTTTCATTGCATTGAAATCGGTTTGCAGTAAAATTTTTTTTCCAAAGTATGCTTATAAGTGCCAAGTTTGATTTTACTACTTCAATCAGGTAGAGCAATAAAGTAAAATGTTTCTAAATATGTCAATTATCCAGAAGCAGCAAAAGAAGAAATATTAGAAGAAACAAACTATCAGCTTGATTGTTGTTTCTCTGCAGTCCCCACTCACTGCCTCGAGATAGAGACTTTAAGCCCTGCCTTGTAATGATAGCAATGTTGAACATTCTAGAGTAGAACGGAGTAATTTTTAGGAACATTAGTACGTCAATGACAGTATTTATACTAGTACTACATTCAAGTCGGTTTCAGTCCGTTGAATAGGTTAAAAGGTATTATTTTAAATACGTCGACGACTGGGTGGTATTGACTATTTTCCTGTTAGTAGCCCAGGACATTTCTGTCGAACTCTGTTAGTCATTTAGCATTACCCAGAGGCACGTGTAACTTTAAAGATATGCTTCGGACACTAGTAACACTATCCCCACAAAGCTCTATGATCATATAGACCAGGACTTACAGTTTTAAATTCGATTAAGAATCACTAACAAACACATGCCCCCGCGACCATCAGGCCGCATATTTTCATTGAAATTGAAAACAAATATGAAGAAATAATATTGTGCAAATTGTGTATGTTTTCTGTTGATTATAGATTAAGTAATTGGTGTTACATAAAATATAAATTTATATTGTTCTATTTGTTATTGTAATAAGAAAAATGAAATTATATAAATGTTCTTTGCTTAGATTATATTAAATTATAAAACAAATAATTCAAAATAATAATTTTCTACATTTCAAAAACTTCTTTAATATATAATTGTAGTAATAATTTAATCATTTAATGTTTTACTATTTTTTTGAGTATTTTTCAAAAGTCAAGTACAATTGAGGATGCAAATTAAGTATTCCATATAACTACCAGCCTTTAGTTCCCTCGCTCTTTTCAACCATTCCAAAATTTCTTGTTTTTTCAGCTTAATTTCTATCACTTCATTATTCAGTGCTACGCTTAACGCTGCCGACGATGCAAAGCATTTGAATTGAATTTTTAACTTCTTTTTACTTCCTATTCATTCCCAGTCTTCTTTTTCGCTGTTTGGAGGACTTTCAATAGAAGCGGGAAAAAAATATCAAATAGATTTTTGCATATAATTACTGCTTTCGTCAATGGATATCTTAGGAGTTTCACGGTTGAAATATTTCTTTAAAAGTGGTGGTCAAATCATGCATAATGCATTCTCTCTGCAGCTTTTAGAGGTGATAACGGAATGTAATTATTTTAAATAGATAAACTTGTGCTGATGATATAAAATTGTTTTCACTAAGAGTCGATTTAACTTTTTTTCAATTAAACACGAATTTAAGTTCTTTTTTCTGTTAATATTTCAAAGAAAAATTCATTTTATTTAAAATTCTGAAAGCATTTATTCGCATTCGCATCAATAAACGAATTTATGTATCGATAAATTTATTATTATTATGATTAATTTAATTTTCAATGATTAAAAATATTTAAAAAAAATGTTTTATTTCAATGCGTTTGTAAATTTTCTGCAATTTAGCAGCCACATTAATTTCAAATTACTGCATTTATGTAATCATTTCTTTCATTGCATCAACATTTATATAATGACTTCTTCCATTGCATTGAAATCGGTGCATCAAAATTCTTCTTTTGCCAAATCAGCTTTTTAAGTGTTAAGTTTGATTTACTACATCACTCCGGTGGAACAACAAAGTAAAATGTCTTAAAAAATGTTAATTATCCAGAAGCAAGAAAGGAATCAATAACAGGAACAAACTGTTAGATTGATTGTTGCTTTTCTTTGCAGTCCACACTCATTGTGTTGAGCTGTTGACATTCAAGCAGACTCTGGTAAAACCACAGATAAATGATAGGTAATTTAACATTAAAATATAGGGCTTAATATTATATTAAAATTTCGATATTTTCATCGAAATTGAAAGAAACGAGTAAAAAGAATATTGCGTCAATTAATATGTAAAAAAATAAAAGGAAATTATGCAGTTAAGGGATAAGAAATATGAAAATAAATGATAGGAATAATATTACATTCAAATTTGAAATTGAAAAAATATATGAAGGAATAATATTGTGCAAATTGTATACATCTGTTGATTCTTAGACTAATTAATTGGTGTTACATAAAAAAGATAAATTTATGTTGTTTATTTGTTATTGTAGTCAGAAAAAGAGATTTACATAAAAGTTTGTGATTAGTTTTTATTAAATTATAAAACATATTTAGCAAAACATTCATTTTCTGAATTTCGAAAAATCATTGAATATATAAGTGTGATAGTAATTTAATCATGTAATGTTTTACAACTATTATGAGTATTTTTCTAAAGTCAAATATAATTGAGGATGTAAATTAAGTATTCTTTATAACAAGCAGCCTTTAGTTCCTCGTTCTTTTTCACCCATTCCAAAGTTTCTCGCTTTTTCAGCTTAATTTCTATCACTTCATTATTCAATGCTGCGCTTAACGCTGCCGACGATGCAAACATTTGAATTGAATTTTTAACTTCTTTTACTTCTTATTCATTCCTTTTCTTCTTTTTTTCGCTGTTTGAGGACTTTCAATAAAGCGGGGAAAAAGAAAATATCAAATAGATTTGCATATAATTACTGCTTTCGTCAATGGATATCTTAGGAGTTTCACGGTTGAAATATTTCTTCAAAAGTGGTGGTCAAATCATGCATTCTCTCTTCAGCATTCAGAGGTGATAACGGAACGTAATTATTTTAAATAGAGAAACTTGAGCTGATGGCATAAAATTGTTTTCACTAGAGCCAACTTAACTTTTTTTTTTTTTGTTGTTTTCAATTAAACATGTTTTTAAGTAAAATGGCTCTTTCTGTTAATATTTCAAAGAAGAAAAATTTCATTTTGTTCAAATTTTGAAAGCTATTATTAGCGTTCGCATCACTAAACGGATTTATGTAGTGACAAATTTATTATTGTTATTATTATCTTAATTTTCAATGATTAAAAATATGAAAAATATGAGTTTTATTTTAGTCCCGTTTTTATATTTCTGTCATTTAGCAGCCGCATTCTTTTCAAATGACTGCATTTTTTGTAATCACTTCTTTCATTACATCACTATTTATGTAATCACTTCTTTCACTGCATCAGCATTTATGTTATAATTTCTTTTTCATTGCATTAGCATTTATGTAATCATTTCTCTCGTTGCATCAAAATTTATGTAATCACTTCTTTCATTGCATTAGCATTTATGCAATCACTTCTTTCATTGCATTGAAATCATTGTTTGCCTCAAAATTATTCTCTTAACAAAGTATCCTTAAAATGTTAAATTTCATTTAATACTTTACTCTGTTAGACCAGTAAAGTAAAATGTTTCTAAAAATGTCAGTTATTCAAAAGCAAGAAAGGAAGAAATATTAACAGGTACATATTATCGGCTTGAATGTTGTTTTCTCTGTAGTCCACACTCATTGCGTGGAACTATTGACATTCAAGCAATCTGGTAAAACCATAGGTTAATGATAGGTAATTTTAATATTTAAGTATAGGCTTTAACATTTTATAAAAATATCCAATATTTTGATCGAAGTGGAAAAAACGAGAAGAGAATATTGTGCCATTTAATATGTAAAAAACAATAAAACAATGACGCAGCTAAGGTATAGTAAAAATAAAAGAAGTAAAAAAGATAGGGCCTAATATTACATTCAAATTGAAATTGAAAAAAAATATGAAGAATACTATTGTGCAAATTCTATACGTTCCCTGGTAATTCTTAGCATAATTCATTGGTGTTACATAAACAATAAATTTATATTGTTTTATTTGCTATTGTAGTTAAAAAAGAATTTATTTAAAAGTTCATTTTTAGTTTATTTTTATGTTATAAAACATATTTCAAAATAAGCAATTTCTAAATTTCGAAAAAAATCATTTAATATGTAATTGTTATAACAATTTAATCATTTAGTGATTTACAATTAATTTGAATATTTTTCAAAAGTCAAGTATAATTGAGGATGTAATTAAGCATTCTTTATAACAAGCGGTCTTTAGTTCCCCGCTCTTTTCACCCATTCCAAAGTTTCTCGCTTTTTTCAGCAATTTCTATCACTTCATTATTCAATGCTACGCTTAACGCGCTGCCGACGATGCAAAGGATTTGAATTGAATTTTTAACTCTCTTTTACTTCCTATTCAATCCTTTTCTCTTTTTCAGGACTTTCATTAGAAGCGAGGGGAAAAAAGAAAATATCAAATAGATTTTGCATATATTACTGCTTTCGTCAATGGATATCTTAGGGAGCTTCACGGTTGAAATATTTCTTCAAAAAGTGGTGGTCAAATCATGCATAATGCATTCTCTCTTCAGCATTCAGAGGTGATAACGGAATGTAATTATTTTAAATAGAGAAACTTGAACTGATGGTATAAAATTGTTTTCTCTGGAGCCGATTTAACTTCTTTTATTTAATTAAAGATGATTTAAGTTATTTTTCTGTTAACATTTCTAAAGAAAAAAAATTTCATTTTATTCAAAATTCTAAGAGCTTTTATTCGCATTCGCATCAATAAACGAATTTATGTATCGATAAATGTATTATTATTATTTTTAATTTTCAATGATTAAAAATAGGAAAACAAATATGTTTTAATTTAGTGTATTTGTATATTCCTGCCATTTTGCAGCTACATTCTTTTCAAATGACTGTAATCATGTAATCACTACTTTCATTGTATCAGCATTTATGTAATCACCTCTTTCATTGTAAAAAGGGCATGTAATAACTCCTTTCATTGCATCAGCATTTATGTAAACCACTTCTTTCATTGCATCAACATTTATGTAACCATTTCTTTCATTGCATCAATATTTATGTCATCACTTCTTTCATTGCATCAGCATTTATGTGATCTCTCTCAATGCATCAGCGTTTATGCAATCACTTCTTTCATTGTATGAGCATTTATGTAATGACTTCTTTTATTGCATTGAAATCGGTTTGCATCAAAATTATTATTTTGCCAAATCAGCCTTAGAAGTGTCAATTTTGATTTACTTTACATCACTCCCGATAAAACAATAAAGTAAAATGCCTCTAAATAAATCAGTTTTGCAGATGCAAGAAAGGAAGAAACAATAGCAGAAACAAGCTATCAGTTTGCTTGTTGTTTTCTCTACGAAGTCCACACTCATTGCGTCGAGTTATTGATGTTTAAGCCTTCTCTGGTAAGATAGAATTGTTGAACATTCTAGCCGGGAAAGATGTAATTTTCAGTAACATTAGTAGGACATTGATGAACAGTACGATGTTCATATCTTCAGTCTGATGTATAGGTTAAAGTAACTTTTTAAATATATAATAAATATTTTGTTGAAATAGACTGGGATAGGGCATCTAGAAATCCGATATATACGATTTTAAAAGTATAACAGAGCTTTCAAAGACCGAACAAACGATGGAAAACCTTAAAAATTCCTTGGTTTATCCTTATTTTGGTATGCAAGGAGAATACAAATCACCAAATTCCGATTAAGGGTTTTTCTTTTCAAAAAGGTAAACAGACATTTTTATACAATATTTAATGCATATGTTATACAATATTTAATACATATGTTATACAATATTTAATGCATATTTTATACTATATTTAATGCACATTTTATAAATATAAAATACACTCATTTCAGTTTCTTCTTTTCATTATATTGTTCTCTTCATTTTCTTTTTTTCTAATGCATCTGGCCATACAGAGACAGTTATCTTTTATGCCATAAGAAGTTTGCACCCCTGTTACTCATTTAGCACTACCTAGGGGGCACGTGCAGCTTGTGAAGATATGATAAGGGCGCGAAGTAAGACTGTCCCCCTCTCCAGAATTAACGCACAAATAACTAATTAAACAGAAAAAAATGTCTTGTTTTATTAATATGTTAGAAATATTTTTTTAATAATTTTTCTATTCTTAATAATAGTTTTTAAATATTAAAATTAAATAATTCATTTTATTGCTTAAACTGCTTTTGTTTCGATTTATAGAAGTATAAAAAATAATATTAAAAGATAAAAAAGGTTGCCAAATTACATAACGATTATTTGCTTGGACGAATTTTAGGCTTTCAAAATAATAACGAAATTATTATTAAAACTAAGACAATCTTTAAAACAGTCAAACGTTTGGAGGTATAAAAAGCATTCTGAAAATTAAAGATTTTTGTATAGAATTCTTCACATTCCAATAAAAAGAATCCACAGATTTATTTCTAATTCCGTGTACATTATTTATCTATGTCATCATGTTTACAAAAGTTTTAAAAAAGTATTAGCAATATTAAATATGCTTATCAAAATTAAACTTGATTTAATTAAAAAATTTATATTTTAAAATTAATTAATGATTAAACAATTTTTGCATCATCAATGCTTATGCATGTGTTTGAAGATTTCAAATAAGGATTTTTTTTTAAATTGTGAAGACAATGTTTAATTTGGGAACAGTTTTGTGTTTGATTGTGATAACAGTATTTAATTTGGGAACAGTTTTGTGTTTGATTGTGATAACAGTGTTTAATTTGTGAACTGTTTTGTGTTTTTGACTGTGATAACAGTGTTTAATTTGCGAGTTTTTGTGTTTCATTCTGATAACAGTGTTTAATTTGAGAACAGTTTTGTGTTTGATTGTATTAACAGTATTTCAATTTATACAATACAGAAAAGGGTTTTAAAATGCAAATATTTAAATAAACAGAAACAAATTTGTTTTAACTGTACAGATGTGTCAGAAATTTGGTATTAAATCACAAATAAATTTATGTTTTACTAAACTACGAAATATTTTTTGTGAATTTATATAAATATTATAATATAAAATATCCTAATTAAATGTATTTAAAAAATTATTTAATCATTAATTAATTTTAAATATAAATTTTTAATTAAATAAGTTTAATTTTGATAAACATATTTAATATTGCTAATAATTCTTTAAAACTTTTTTTTAATGCAATTGAAGTGGGGAAATTTTTGTAGGCGTCTCTAAAAATAAAAGCAATACATG
>BPLR01019979.1:0-90178 GCA_021605095.1 Caerostris extrusa
AATGAATTTTTGACTATTATTTTCGAAACAATGAATGTTGTAGATTTAGAAATAATATTAGTGATGCATCAATAATATTATTTTCATGCATTATTATAAAGATAAGAAATTTTTAAACAAATACATCGATACAAAGTAATCGTAATCGAACATCGTATCGAAAGTAATCGTAATCGAACATCGTATCGAAAGTAAATGTAATCGACATCGTATCGAAAGTGATCCATCGATATCGAGAAATAATCGTAATCGCACATCGAACCGAATGATCGTAATCGTACATCGAATGAAAGTCGAATTCGCGAAATCGAAAGTAATCGGAATCGAATCGAAAATAATCGATCATTAGTCGAAGTAATCGTGAATCGAACTCTTATTTTCTCACTAACAATATGTTGCAACCGCAAATAGTTTAATGTTTACAGTTTCTCGATGACGTTGATATCCATTTGATAGCATAATAATAATAATGCATTTCAAATGTTTTTATGCATTTTTCATAAAAGCAAAGCACATATTTGACGCATACAGACTAAATGGAGGGTAAGTTGTATTAATTTTTTTTTTTTTTTTTTTTTTTGGTGATGCTTTTGAAAATAACTTGACACAAAACATAGTCTTATTTCATAAATAAATCTTACAGAAAATATATAAAAGGAAATATTAAAGAAGTATTGATATATTATATTTCAAATTGCTCGCTTTAACTGCCAATAAACCTGGTTGCTATTTTACTATATATATATAACCTTGTTGTCTTTTCTGATCAGTGCGCTATTATTATTTATTTTACTTTAAACAACAATGTCAGCTCAATACATAGTATTTAACCATTTGTAAAATTTTCCTTAAAAAAAATTCATTACCATATTATATATGGAACTTTTAGACGTGAATAAGTTGGGGGAACAAATCAATCAGAAATCGTATCTCCAGAAAGTGCAAGCATCATGTTTGCTTGGCTACTATAAAAATCGCACCAAATACTGAAACTATTTATTATATTAATGTAATGTGCTGTGTATCAAATGGATTCATGTTTTATGTTTTTTATTATGTACTATATTATTTTATTGAGCCTCGTATTTTATATATAGTACAACGCGCATTTGTACTTCGCAAATATCAAGCACAGTAAGTAAACTTTTCTCTTATTTTTTTTTTTTGATGAATTTTTCAAATCCTTTCTTATTGAGTGGTATAGAAACAAGCTTCTTCCTTGGAATAGAAAATCTGTTAAGCATAATATTGAACCTAATATTAAAACGAAATACAAGTCACTTTTAATTTAGTTCACATACTTGAAACATAATACAAAGAATTAATTTTTTTAGTTCATAAGTACTTGAAACATAATACAAGTAAATTTAATTTTAGTTCATATACTTCCTGAAACATAACACAAGTAATTTAATTTAGGGGTTCATATACTTGAAACATAATACAAGTAATTTAATTTGGGGTATATACTTCTGAAACATAATACAAGTAATTTAATTTAGTTCATATACTTGAAAACATGTAATACAAGTAATTTAATTTAGTTCATATACTTGAAACATAATACAAGTAATTTAATTTAGTTCATATACTTGAAACATAATACAAAGTAATTTACCTTAGTTCATACTTGAAACATAATACAAGTAATTTAATTTAGTTCATATACTTGAAACATAAATAGCAGTAATTCTAAACTTCAGCCTGGCAATAGTTGAAACCTAATATCAGTAATTTAACTTAGTTCATAATATTGAAAACATAATAGCAGTAATTCAACTTAGCTCATAATATTGAAAACCTAATATCAGTAATTTAACTTTAGTTCATAATATTGAAACATAATACCAATATCTTCCAACTAAGTTCCATACATTGAAGCGTAATAATAAAAACAATAATGCAAGTACTTAATCCCTGGTTCCTAACATTGAAACATAATACTCTCTTCCTTCAGCAATTTAACCTACTTCATGATATTGAAAACATAATACCAGTAATTTAACCATGATGATATTGAAACATAATAACAGTAATTTAACCATGGTTCATGATATTTAGAAACATAATATTATAACTTTAACTTAGTTCATAAACATAATATTAAACAACAGTATTTGGTCATTGCGATAATAATTTTTTCATGTAAAATATTAGTTATCCTTTTAGACAGTTACGCAGATTATTTTTTTTCTTTATTTTGCGTTATTTCATATAGTCACTGTGGAAAATTTTTATGAAGCTGTGTTTTTTATTATACCAATCTACTATAACTAAAACCTTTTAAAACCGCAGCTTTTAAATATTTGTAAGGAGAAGTAATCGTTTTAGCCGAGCTGCGTTTCCTTTCACAACGTTTTATAATTCGCGTAAAAATAAATATTTGTGCCCGACTCGTGGCTTAATGACAACGTGCTCTGCTGGTGAGCATCTCTGAGGATTTGAGGTTCAATCCTCTGCCACAGCATTGTTGTGACACTGTTTCAAAATGAGGAGAACAGAGAATCAATGGTGTTTGGGATGCTAACCTCTTTTTGCCTTTTAGTCCCACTAGCAGGTGAGTGGTTTCCAGGTTTTTCTCCCATATGATACGAAAGTGAGGGGTGAAAGGCCCCTTCCCCAAAAGTCCTTCAGGAAGGCACTGGCCTCCTTTTTCAGTGTCACGGAATGAAGCCAGGCTTCTACCCACGGGTATTCCATCGTAACAGAAGATTGCTCCCCCCCCCCTTCCCTGAGACCACATGGGTTCTAGGACTTAGTCTAGATCAAGGGTGGGCAACCCGCGGTATGCCTTGAACAGTTTTCCAGTCCGTGAGATTTATTACACTTTTACGAAATATATTTATTTCATAATGGCCAAAGTAGTGAAAAACAAATGTATTAAAAAAAAATACATTATGTGTGCATCCCTATATTTAAAAATTAACTGTCGAAATTATGAGAAAAAATTAACTTTGACTTTAAAATAATATTCTTGCGAATGTATGACAGATATTGCCTGTTTTATTGATGAGTTTACAGTTATGGAATTGCAGAATAATAAATTATATTCTGCTAACTCATTTTTGGCAACGAAAAGTGGAGAAACCAAATATCGCACTAGTAAAATAAATATTTTTTAATGATTTTATTATTTTTTTTCCCTTTATATTTATATATTTTTTATATTTCATTGTTAGTGTTCTATATTTCTTTACAATCTGCATTTAGTATCCTTACATTTTATTATCTATGTTTACATGTAAGAAAATAGTTAACCCAAAAATAACAATTCATTATGTTCAATTTTTTTCACTCCAAAAAATGTCTTTAGTGGGTATAAATCTAATATGGGGATACATAATTTTATATGCAGCCCCACGGAGTTAGGATGCATTTCCAAAGTGGTCCTGCAAGGTCACTTGGGTTGCCACCCCTGCTCTAGATGTTTCTGTTTATCAAGTGGGATAAGAAACAATAACATAAATATTTGTTTCCATTTTCATTTTTGTTTTTTTATCGTATTCTTATAAAATTTAATTTTAACTGTTTCACTTCCTTCCTCAAAAATTATGTAAAAATTAAATTTTATTCATTTCCCTCAAATGAACAAGTAATATAAAAAAAAAGTTTTCTTTAAACTCAATTCCTACTTTTTCTCACTCTATTGCAGAAAGTCCTTTATAAATAAAGTTGAAATTTTCCTCTTACATCTGGCTCCATCTATCGGTAGATACATGCAACTTAAATCTAAAAATTTAAATTATTTAATTAAATTTAATTACTGAATTAATATTTGAAGAAAAACTGTATTAACATCCAGTGTCATCCACTACAAGTTCAAAAAAAAAAAAAAATGCATTTGAACTTGAGTGGTTGGATAAAAAGTATTTTATGAACGACTGAAAATTTGAACAAGGATATATATATGAGAGGAGAGTGCGAATGTAATTAAAAAAAAAGAGCGGGTTAGTATCCTTTAAAATTACAAAGCGTTATGAATCATTCCCGTCCTAAACCGTTACTCAATGAAAGATAATGTAAAACAAACAGTACTATGCGTTGTACTACCTGTACCTATTGAGAATTTATAGGGGGTGGGGTGAAGTTGATTTACAAGCTAGCTTGGTAAAACGGAATGCACTTCCGACAACAATGGGCAGTAAACATTTCGGGATAAAATGACCTTGATTTGTTTGTATGAACGAACGTGCGATACTCATTCCGCGCACGTTTTTTGTAATGTAGTGGCTTCATTCATAAGCCACGGTTCATGCTTTGATATTTCACGATTTGGCTTGAAAACTAATAGTACAGGAAAAACTATTAAGTGAGCCTGAAACACTAAAAATGAGTAGTTTGAATTTACATTTTTCGTTCATGAAATACCAGTATGTAGGAAAGAATAGTATGACATCATGGTTTTTTTTTTTTTATCTGTTGTTTGGTGCAAAATGTTTTTTTTAAAAATTTTTAAATAGAAAATTAGAAAATTTTAAACATAGAAGAAATAAAAAATTTTTAATTAGAAAATTAAAATATTTATATAGTATGTTTAGTTTTTAAACCACGGGCAGTATTAAATCAGTTGCAACCTGGACGTAAAATGAATTTTTTTTTTTTTCTTACTCTTTTCCTTATTTAACGAAAGCACTTTTGTTTAATTCCAGTTAGATATTATAATTGAGCAGTATGGCATTAATTTATCATTACGTGTCACTAATAATTCTATTTACATAACATAATTGAAAATGAAAAACAAGATTTATACATATTATTTAACAATGCTTTGAGTGCCCGACTCGTGGTTCAGTGAGTACGTCGCTGGTGTGCATTAAGGCTGTGGTTCCTTCCGCTGGCCACTTTGTTGTAGACACTGTTTCAAAAACACGAGGTGACTCAATGGCGTTTGGGATGTTCAGCATCTCGCCAAGTGAGTCGGACTATTACAACACTACATCACTGTGTCTAGACCTGAGTTGCAACTACATAATTTGGGAATGATGTGTGTGAGAATTCTGACTGGGCTCTGTGACACTCTACAGTCATATGAGACCGGGACTTCGGCTTAAAGTGGATTCCGAACCACTACAAACATCCATGGTACCGCCGGGGATTCGAACCCGAAACCTGTAGCACCGTGAGACAAAGCGCTAGACACTCGGTCATTCAGGCACCAACCCGGCGGATTTTTCCAGGTTTCCTCCTTAGATACTCAAATGCGGGATAACTCCCTCTAAAAAGTCCTCCCGGAAGGACTGCTCTCCTTCTTTATCGACATGGAGCCAACTCAGTCTTCTACCTGCAGGTGCTCCATCACAATAGAAGCTGCTTCCCCCCTCTTTCCTCCTTTCATGAGAACACGCAGCCTAATGGCCAATTGGTTAGCGTTCTTTGGGACCACAGGCTACAGCTTCGATTCTCGGCGGCGGCATGGATGTTTGTTGGTGATTCGAATCCACTTTAAACTGTAAGTCCCAGTCTGTTTAGTCCAAAGTGTGCACAAAAATGATCGTAGAGCGATAAACCAAATCAAATTCATGAGAACACACGAGTTTATGGACTTGGTCTAGATGTTGCTGTCGACTAAGTGGGATACGAAACAAATATTATTAACTATTATTTATTGTTATTACTTCCGTAATTGATGCTTTTCATTGTCAAACTTCAAAACAATAAACAATAGTATCGAGTAACTCTATGAAATATTTTGACAATAGTATGAAAGCTTAACAAATATTGCCTCTATATTTTTCCACCAAAGCACATAAATTATTAAAGTAAAAACACACCTAAATTAAAAAAAAAAAATCACTTTTTTTATCAATGGAGATTAATTTTCGTATGAGATTCAATTTTTTTTCAAGCTTATTTATTCAGTTTTCAGATTTTTTTTTCCTAAGTCAATAATTATTAAACCTTCCTTCTAATTATCATCTATTTCGGTGTAAGTCGTTCGTATCGAATTATTGCAGCACTCTACACACACACATTAAAATAAACTACACACATTAAAATTAAGGAGATTGCACTACGCAATGCCCGTTGTTATTGCGACAGTTCATTTATTTAACGCACTTCTATTCCACTATCGCCAAAATATCCGATAAAGGGTTATAATTTATTCAATGCGTTTTCCTAGCACTATTTGTAGTTCATTATAGCAGTACGTAAATATATTACATTAGCAGGTGTAGCCGATGCTGCTAGGCAACAACAATAACGGGAAAAAAACATTTTAATTTTAGTAAATTTCTCTTAGGAAAAAAATGTCTATATAAATTATTCTTTGGCTTATAATAAAAGCAATAAATAAGAAAATTATAAAATTATTCTTAATAAATATTTATAAATTAAAAAAAAAATTGAAAGTAAAATATACTTGAACTGTCTATGAAATAGCACACTTGAAAACACAAAAAAAATGTATTTAAAAAAAATACTAAACAAAACCATTTTAATTTCTAGAAAATACAGAACGACGAATATAAAATTATAGAAAAATTACGCCAATAGATGTCGCTAGGCACAAATATAAAGCTTTAATTCAGTTGAATCCGTGAGTCAAAAATTATTCTTCAATGGGGTGACAGCCCCATGGTGGGCTAAGGCCTTCTGGCAACTGGCATATTTAAAAAAATCGATGCTATTTTTATTTTCACATTGTGGGGTTGTAAGCCCTACGCCTACCACTTTTTACAGTCACATTAGATTGAACTTACGATTTAAAGTGGATTCAGAACCACTACAAACATCCATGGCACTGCAGGAACTTGAGCCCGCAACCTGTGACACCGAGCGTCAGAGCGCTTGTCACTCCGCCATCAAGCCACCGGACCAAAAATTAGGGCATTAAATATTATAGTTTTCAAGTTATGCTGGAGTATACACACATATCGCCCTACAAACATTCATGATCTCTCTCTCTCTCTTTGTATGTATATACTCAAGAGCCAAAACATTATGACCACCTGTCAATAACGAGTTGGCCAACCATTGGCGAGCAACACAGCTTCAACCCGCCTTGGCATGGATGCCACAAGTCCTTGGTAGATGGCCGGAGACAGATTGTACCAGATGTTTAAGCAACGGTCACGCAAATCCGAGATATTGCGAATTGGTGGTCTTTGAACTCTGAGCTGCCGTCCCAGGACATTCCAAATGTGTTCTATCGAATTGAGATCCGGTGAGCAGGACATTAACTGGAATTCAGCATCATGTTCCTGGAACCACTCCAACACAATTTTAGCCTTGTCACAAGGGGCGTTGTCCTGTTGAAACATTCCATTTCCAGCTGGAAAGACAGAGGCCATGTAAGGGTGCAACTGGTCCGCAATGATGTTCAGATACCCTGTAGCATTCATGGTTCTGCTCTACGGCAACCACGGGTCCCAGAGAGGCACAAGAAAACGTCCCCCAAAGAATAATACCGCCACCACCGGCCTGTGTATGATCTACTGTACATTGAGGGAGCAACTGTTCGCTTGGAAGACGGAGTAACCTGACACTGCCATCGGCGTGATGAATGACAAACCGTGATTCATCTGACCAGGCAACTCTCTTCCACTGATCCATGGATCAGTCACGATGTTCCCGGGCCCAGCGCAGGCGCATTTGGCGATGACGCTTGGTCAGCAAAAGGCACATGAGTGGGACGTTTTACGTAGCCCCATATCCAACAGTGTCCGCTGAACAGTGTGCTCCGATACTATTCTACTTGGCCCTGCATTGTATTGGGCTGTCAGCTGAGCCACTGTCTGGCTCCGGTTTTGCTTCACCACGCGAGACAGTCTCCGACGACCTTTTTTCTTTGATAGCGTGTGGACGTCCAACACCATGTCGTCTACTGCTGGTTTCACCGTCATTCATCCACTTTGCATAAGTACTAACAACTGTAGATCGCGAACAACCCACGAGTCGTGCAGTTTCGGAAATATTTAATTTCCGAGCCTTCGAGCCATTACAATCTGCCCTCTATCAAAGTCTTAGATCCGCAGCCTTTCCCATCACACACAGAAGTAAGTGAAAGAATGATTTTTTTCAGACTCTCCAGCAGCAGTTAAATACCACTTCCACCTGATCACGTGCCTTCCACGTCATCCAGGCGAGTTCATTGCAAAATGTAGGGGTGGTCATAATGTTTTGGCTCTTGAGTATATATATATGTAAAAAAAAAAAGTCTGGTATAAAATTGCTTGTTTATGGGAATTTAAAACGAAGAGCTGTGCTGTTCATTTTGAAGTACGTTTAATGCGCACTATTTACAATTAAACATCTACAAAACATAACATTTAATATCATAATCAGCTAGTTATATTTATATAACCGTGAGATTTTTGTATCGTAAGAAGGTTGCAACAATTACCTAAAAACATCTTTAAAAGAAAGATTTTTGATGTAAGAGATCTCAGTTTGAAGGCAAAAAGATTCCATGTTTACAACGGAAATGAGTGTGACAGATCTGATGGTCTAAAATTCTTTTGCAATTCACAGCAGGAAGGAAGACACACAGAATACCGCCTTTATGCTTCCTCTAAAATCATTGGCACACCCAGATGACGTCTTCGACAAGATTCACGGGTTCACAGAAAGAAAAAAAAAAAAAAAAAGAACAGAAACACTACTGTTTTTAATATCTAAGTAACGAAATCGCAGTTTTACAGGATTTCATTTACATTATAATCAAAACATATTTTTGCAAGCGTTTTATAATTAATCTTGAATCATAAAATATATGGTTATTATAAAAAAAATTTCTTTCATGAGTTTTTTTTTTTTTATCTAATAATTATTTAAATTTCTTTCGCCACCTAATTATTATATAATTATATAATTAAATAATGTCAAATTGTTCTAAAAGATCGTTTGGTGAACGTAAAAGAAAATTTTATCTCAAAGTGAAAACGAGATTTTTTTTTGAAAAAAAGAAAATCGTTTGGAATTCGAAAGTTTTTTTTTTTTTTTTTTTTTTAATTTTTAAGATTGCTGTCATGCGTTTTGTTCTTACATTAAACTCTAAATTTTATGGGTAACATGTATTTCAGCCCAGCTGATTATTATTATTATTATTATTATTATTATTATTATTATTATTTGTTTTTTTATATTGTTTTATGTGTACAATTTTGTATATTAATGTAAACAACTGAAAATTAATACAGATTGGCAACTATGTAATATTAATGCCGTTATTAAAGTGTTAACAATAAAATAAATTAAATATGATGTATGATAAAAATTGAATTTAATCCATTTCTCAAACTTAATTTTTTAATTATCCGTATTTTTTTTTAAATTACTTAATGGTGCAGAAATTTTCTTGGATTAAAAACATGATACAATAATTTCGTTCTGTAATATAATTGTCATTGTTTAAGGCTATTCTTAAATGGCAAATGTCATTGGTTTTTTTTTTTTAAATAACAGCTTTGATTTGGACGCCACTTTCTAGTTAATTCAATCTTTCGCTCAATAGCTTTAGGGAGCCCCCACCCGTTTTTTTTTTTTTTTTTTTTTTGATGAAATATCCTTTTTTTCTGTTATTTTTATTATTATTTTTTTTTTCATTCCATCTTCATTTCCAGAAATATACATGAATATAATATAAAATAGTTGAGTGAATATAAATTTTTAGCAATATCCATATTATTTAAGGAAGATAATATAGATTTTATTATCACTTTACATTATTTTAAGACACTAAGAATAATTACTATAAAATTAAAATCATTGTTTAACCGATCTTTGCAATCTTACTTTTTCATATTATTTTCTAAGGAATATCCTACAATTACTTTTCATTGATGTTTCAGTACCATAGTACTATAAATGTTGATTTTTTTTTTCCAAAAATCATAATATATGGCCTATTAATTTCATGATTACTTACGATTTTGCACTAGTAGCTTAAATTTAGGCTTCAGTACACGACAATAATTCGATAATTATGAATTACAGATTAAGTTTTCTTCAAATTGTAATTATAGATACAAAAGTCAACTCAATTTTTAACCTTTCCATACGTAGTCATCACAAAACAAATGCACTCAGTTACATATAAACTACAGCTAATTAAAAATTACATCCACTAAAACAAGACTTAACAGGGAATAAAAATCCCTTTTTCCACTACAACCAAAATTCAACAGTTCCATTAATTTATATTTATGGAATGCATGGAACCCTTTCGAGGAAAGATGGTTCCTTTACGACCCAGAGACATTCGAACGTTTCTGGTCGAATGATGGAGAATTGGGTGGAAAATAATCGTCGTTCAACACATCCACCATCTGTCTTCTGCACTCCCCTTCTCCATTGGTGCGTTGGGGAAAGCCCGGATGTTTTTTTTTTTTTTTTTCCTCGTGGCTTTCGTTTCGCGCGCTGTTTGAGGAATAGTCACACACAAGCAGCAAACGGTTCTTTGCGAAGCAGCGAGCTTTTATTTTTTTACTTCTTTTCTTTTTTCGTTTAAATAGTGCTTCAATAATCGATAGGATCGTGTTGTTGCTAAGAAGGGCTCCGAAAGGGCTGTCCCCGAAACTGGGCACAGACGTTCGGCGTTCTATATTATCCAAACCGAATATGTCTGGCTGTAAAGGGATGTATGTTTGTGGTGGTTCGGGTGTTTGTGAGTGAAAGCTCCGACTGACATGGACTGGTGACCTTGAAGATCGTAATAGGTAAGCTGATTATTCAAGCGTTTCAAATGTATATTCTGAGAAATGTGTTTGTTATAAGTTTGATGAATATACAGATGTATAGATTTGCGAAAGGTGCTTCTTTTATGTATATAAAAAGTAAACGCATGATATTGCGTTAGTTAAAAAAGTATTTTAATATTTCATTATAGTATTTCTGTACTAACTACGCACAAAAGTGATTCAAGTGATTTTTGTTTATCATATATATATAATCTTTATATATTTAGGTATGGATATATATATATATCCATACCTGAAAATATTTGTTCGCAATTCTATGTGAACAAATATTTTTGTTATACAATATTTTATATATTTGTATACTCACAAATATATGTGTGTCGAAAGAGATTTTCGAATTTTAATGTATTGTCTACCAAACTCATTATAAATATATAATAAGTATAGTATTTACTATAAAATATAGTATATTTAAAATATTTACTTTATTCAGAGCGGCATTAAGATGGAATATACTTTTGACCGTAAATATTGTAAAAATTTATTAGTTATGACATATTTATAGTGTGTGTGTGTGTGTGCGTATATGTCAAAACTAAAACCTATTAGGTTAGTTATTGACTTAGTTAAGGTTCTTATTTTTAGTTAACAATACATTAGAAAACATCAAGTAAATTTGCTAACATTATAAAAAAAAAAAATTTTCTTGATGGAACAAAACTCATATTTTGTTTAATATATATATATGCAAATTTTACTTAAAAAAATATATATATATAAAATTATTTACATGTAATGAATTGGATGCAGGAAAACTATGGGTTGCCGCGGGTCTGTGCTTTCCATATCTGTACAAACAATTATAATTAAATATCTATATGATTAAAAATTATTATATATTATAATTTTATTATTATAGAACTTATTCGTTAGGATAGTAAAATATTTATTGTATTAATTATAATCAGTTCGAGCATCGTATGCTGATTGATAATTAAGCAACAATTTGTTTTTATTAATTGTGAAAAAGGAAACTTTATATCTACGTATAATTAAAAAAATAAAATATAGAAAAACATAATTTAAAAAAATTAGGAATTAGTTAAAGTATAATAAATAAATTCTTAATTCTAAATCGATTACATTAAATGAACTTTGAACAAAAATAGGGGTTTATATTCACTTATTTATCTCATATTATTTAGAATACTTTGTATGCATTATTTTTAAGGTTTACTTATTATTGATATTTTAAATTGCTTTCATTGTCAATTTTTAATTAAGTTAATACTACATTTCACTTACAAACATATTTTTACAATTTAAATCAATTTATTTATCAAATATTTGTTGCTAGTGTTTACAAATAATAAATAAATAACTTCTAAAAGCAAATTGGATAATAAGTAACAATGAAAGAAATAAATGATACATTAGCATTCGTGATTCTTTTTTATAATGTGATTTCATGATTAACCCATTAAGAGAAATGGAAGCAAAAATGACATTGTCATGTAAAACTCAAATTAATCATCCAGCCATTATGAAATGGAGCATTTTTTTTTTTTTCTATAACAAGTTGCATAAATGGAAAAGAGAGAGTCATTTATCTATAAATATGTCATTTATCTATTATTATTGTCATTTATCTATTATCATTATCTAATCATTTATCTATAAAAGAAAATCATTTTATCTATAAAGGACAATGACTGATAATTAAATATCAATTCAAAAGTAAGGAATCGATTATTGTAATATCATGAATAATATCATTTTTAATACGCTTTTATTAGTTTCACATGTTTGTATTTGTATGTTTGTTTGTGTGTGTGTGTGTGTGTGTGTGTGTGTGTGTGACTGACTCTTTGGGCTCGATTGTGCCCAACTTTAAGCGATCAGATTTAATTTAAACGTCGTAGACTTATCAAAGACCGACGAAACTAAATTATTTTGATAAGTTTATTATCTCATCATGATTAGGATCGCCAGGAGTAGTAATTTTATTTTAATTTATGTAAAGCAATTTAACCCATGTAGAATGAAAGTATTCAGTAAAAAGACATTCAGACCTACGGGACAGCGGCACAACGGATAACGCGCCTGACAACGAATCTGGAGATTCCCTGTTCGAATCCTGGCTGGCTCGACATATTCGCATTTAGCCTTTGTTTTACTCACAATTGAATTATTGTAAGAACTACACTGAAATGACAAAAGTCATGGGATAGCAATATGCAAATTTTCAGATGCCAGTAGCATCGCGTAGAACAGGTATAAATGTGCAGTGCTTTCATTTCTGTTCAAGTTATTCATGTGAAGAGGTTTTGACGTGATGATGACCGCACGACGGGAATTAACAGACTTTGAACGCGGAATGTTAGTTGGAGCTAGACGCATGGGTCATGCCATTTCGGAAATCGTTAGGGAATTCAACATTCCCAGATCCACTGTGTCAAGAGTGTGCCGAGAGTATGAAATTTCAGGCATAACATCCCACCATGGACAGCGCAGTGGTCGACCGCTTGCACTTAACGACCGAGACCGGCGACGTCTGCAAGAGTCGTAAATTCTAACAGAGAAGCAACACTGCGTCTAATAACCGCAGAAATCAATGTGGGACGTACAAGGGACTTGTCTGTTAGAACTGTGCGGAGAAATTTGGCTTTCTTGGGCTATTCCAGCAGATGACAGACGCGAGTGCCTTTACTGACAGAACGACATCGCTTGCAGCGACTCTCGTGGGTACGTGAGCATATCGGTTGGTCCCTAGATGAATGGAAAACCGTGGCCTGGTCCGATGAGTCACGATTTCAGTTGGTAAGAGCTGATGGTAGGGTTCGAGTGTGGCGCAGACCCCATGAAGCCATGGACCCAACTGTCAGCAAGGCACTTTTCATGCTGGTGGTGGCTCCGTAATGGTGTGGGCTGTTTTTCATGGCATGGACTTGGTCCTCTGGTGCGACTGGACCGAACATTGTCTGGAAATGCTTATGTTCAGCTACTTGGAGATCACTTGCAGCCATTCATGGACTTCATGTACCCAAACAACGATGGGATTTTTATGGATGACAATGCGCCATATCACCGGGCCACAACTGTTCGCGATTGGTTTGAAGAACATTCTGGACAATTCCAACGAATGATCTGGCCACCTAGATCGCCCGACATGAATCCCATCGAGCATTTATGGGACATCATCGAGAGGTCTGTTCGTGCCCAAAATCCTGCACCATCAACGCTTTCACAATTATGGACGTCTATCGAGACAGCATGGCTCAATATTCCTGCAGAAGACTTCCAACGACTTGTTGAGTCCATGCCACGTCGAGTTGCTGCACTTCGCCGGGCGAAAGGAGGGCCGACACGATATTAAGAGGTATCCCATGACAGTGTATAGTTCCAGTCCTCCGACCGGGACCTCATTTAAATATTATAGCTTAAAAACATGCTTTTAGAGTTAATTAAACTAAAAATAAATTAATAGTTTAAAAAAACTAAAAAAAAACCCACGCTTTTAGAGTTAATCAAACTAAAAAGTAAAAAATAATTGTTAACGTAAGAATAGAATTACTGACGAGAAAATGAATGTCACTGTTCTAAGCGCGTGGGGTGCTTTGTATGACATTTTTAAACTAACTCTGCATTTCGGAATAAAACTAGTGAAAAATTATAACTATTGATATCGAGCACCCACGCTTTTAGAGCAGTGACATTCATTTTCTCGTCAGTCATTTTATTCTTATGTTAACAATTATTTTTACTTTTTAGTTTGATTAACTCTAAAAGCGTGTTTTTAGTTTTTATAAATTATTATTTTTTTTTTTAACATGGCGTGATTTTTTTGAAACGTTATAAAAAATAGAAACATTAAATAGCATTTTAAGATAAAAATTGATATTTCAATAACTGATAAAGCATAGTCACATATTTTTAGCATGTGTGAATATGACGTTGCCCTGGTTAGGGGTCCATGATGTTATCCGAAAATGAGGGCCAGGCAAATAAAACTACA
Organism: Caerostris extrusa; assembly: GCA_021605095.1. Classification (NCBI taxonomy): domain Eukaryota; kingdom Metazoa; phylum Arthropoda; class Arachnida; order Araneae; family Araneidae; genus Caerostris; species Caerostris extrusa. Next base: position 14,656 of record BPLR01019979.1, read on the forward strand.
TTTCAAATTTTGGTGGAAAATGGTACTTTGGGTCTCTTAACTCTTGAAATAATTCATGAATAACGTTAATCTTCAGGAATTTTCTGGAGAATTTGGCTTTTGTTTGAAGTGCATTGTAGTATGGTTTTGAAGCACTTTTCACGTCTTGGCTTGAGATTTTAAACATTTGTATTTCCAATGACTATAAGTACTTTTAGTGCGTTATCAATTCCTTCTTTTGAAGTTTCACATTTATCACTTTTGGCATTTTCCCGTGCTTATGGAGCTGTATAGTGGCTTCCTATTGTATTTGGAATTCTTCATTTACGCCTAGAATTTTCAAACTTTTTGATATATTCTTTTGGTTATTGAATGTGATAACGTTTCTTGTTGAATTTGCAATACTTCATTCTTCATTTACGACGAAATTTATTTTACTTTTGTATATTCTTTTTAGAGATTCTTGAGCAATTCATTCTCCATGAAGTTCTCAATTTATTCAACATTGCTATATTCATATGGCTATTTGAATTTGGCCATTCTTGTATTATACCAATCAATTGCTGCATATATCTCGTGCGTTATTAATCATTGGCATATTCCTGAGTTTATTCATTCGTTCTCAATGTTCACACATGATAAGTTGAAATTTACCGAGCAGATTTCAGTTTTTTAAATATTTAACTAACGTGACTTTTACTGAAGTAAACAGAAATAAAATCTTCAAATGAAAATTATTTGACTTTAATTTTACTTTAATTCCAGATAAACCTTTTAATTTACTTTTTTTTTTTTTTTTTTTTTTTTTTGACATGGCGTGTGGTTTTTGAAACATCATAAAACTGAATGGAAACATTAAATAGCATTCTAAGAATAAAAATTGATATTTCAATAACGAATAAAGAATACCCACATTTTTTTTTTTTTTTTTTACTTTAAAGCATCTGTTTTCTTTTGTCATGAATCACTTCAAAGAAGAACATCAAATATGACATGATATATGAATAGCTTCGTGTTCAGAAGGTTTTACATTTAAAGTAAGACATATGAAGGATTCTATTTTTTTTGAGTGACAAACGATGTCTTACGCTACAAAATGTTGGCGCTGTAATTTGGCGACATTTCAACTTAGTGAAAAAGTGATCCCGTTTAACCCAAAAACATCCATATGGCGTATGAAGAATAACATACTTTACGATAAATATTTTCGTTTTACTTTAATTTACTTTACTTTTAGAAGAAAAAAAAAAAAATTATTATCGCATATTTCCGTGCAAAAGCAAAGAATTTTTAGGAAAAACCGTAAATAATAATAGAATGCCGTAAATAAGTAGCACATAAAAATAATATAATGGGAAAAGAAAAGTACTTAAATATTATAACTTCCTTTTTTTTATGGACATGGCACATAACTTACTTTTTGCGAACATTTTAACAACATGTCTGAAAGTTATAGAAATTTATTTTCATTTTGACTCATAGATGGACTCTGAACTTTGGATAAATTTAACTCAATCAATGAACTCAAATCAAATAGCAAATTAAGGTTCCGCTGAACTTTGTTTTCAATATTGTGCTATATTATTGGAATTACCGAAATTGCAAATTTCAAAGCTTATTATCTGCCACGAACATTCTGACAACTGATTGATAAAACTGATGGAGAAGTTGAACAATCCATTAGAGATTTTAGGAAAATCTACACAAAAAAGTTGATGCTGTAGACCAGGGGTCTCCAAACTACGTCCCATGGGCCAAATCCGGCCGCCAGTGTCATCCATCCGGGCCGCGACAGCGAATAGCTTATTGTTGCTGTAATAAGTTGGATAAAAAATAAAGAATGATAATAACTCGGTTTTATTGACTTGCTAGGTAAAGCTAAGGACAAGCATAATACGCTGAAAATTTAACTGAAGCATAACAACTAACAAATAATTGAAATGAATCCCACTAACATTATAAATCAGTGAACATCCGGCGGTTACCCTCGGTAGTTATACCTACCTATTCCGCTTTTAACCACTAGATGTCGTCAAGTGTCACGGTCGTATCGATACACACAATAGTAATTGTAGTAATTGAACCAGCGAATTTAGCAAGCATATGCTCGGTGACTGGTCTAGAAATTATAGATAATGGCAAAAAAATGAAAACGGTTTTGGCCCTTGGTACTTACTGGAGTAAACAGATTTTGGTTTACATGTTTGAAAAGAATATAAAAATGAATGGTCGGAGCCCACCGAGGATGTTGGCCCAAAATATCGATTGTATCCAAAGAATCCATTGTTGGTGTAGATGAAATTGTCAAACTATCTAATGAAACAGAGTTGGATAATACAAATGCACAGGATATTGAAGAACTATTGCAAATTACAACTGGTGAAAATCTTAGTGAAATTGAGATGACGAAATTAGCGTATCTGAAGATCAGGAGCACGGTAAATTGCAAACTTTTTTTTTCTAATGCAGCTGGCAATTATTTATGTTTATTTATGGAATCATCAAATTATTTATATATTTATTTTACAAAAGAAATGCAAGTGATAGATTTTTCAAATGCTTTCTTTGTGTGTGCTTCCATGGTCTTCAATAGGCATACTTACTAAATAATTAATTTTTTTTTTTTCGTGAATTCTGTGTACATTTAACTTGTCAATAACTTTAAAGACGAAATTACAAGGCAAAATGAAATGCTTAAATTTAAATTCACTTTAATAGCGATTTAAATAAACAAGTTTTTATATTAAATTAGTAGACATGGTAATGCTTTCTCTCCATTTCTTAATATGAGTGTGTGTATGAATTAATGCAGTCGAAGTTTAATATCAATTTATTTATTCAATTACAGAATTGTATTGTGTGTGATAGTTATTTTTTCTGTTTTATTTTTGTTTTGTTTTGATATACAGGGAGATTATAATTAAAGTACCTCTTTCAAAATACTGTAAAAAGAACTCGTCATAATGAATTCAAATTTGAACTGAAGATACCAGAAGAAGGGGAAAACGGTATGGCATCAAAAAAAAATGTTCCACTGATTTTTCCCATCCAATTTGGTATAACCTTGTCGTGATGGATGGGCTTTCCACTAACAGTGTCACAACTGTTGAATGACTTGGAAGTCATTTTTTCCGGCAAAAAAACAGAAACGATCAAGCACATTGAACACTACAGTTGGTTTAATGTGCGACTCATGCCAAATACATTCTAATTTCGATTCAAAATATTACTGGCAGCCGAATTCACTTTCTTTATGCCGCTTACAGCGCCATCTATTAATACACTTTTTTACTTTTTTTATTCGAAGAAGAAGCGCGGTATCTTCGGGGTGGACTTTTTAGGGGGAATACGCCACATGTGCGTATCGTATGGGAGAAAACCTTAAAAACTCTCCCCAGGTAGTCATAATCACCCTAACGGCAAGATGCTGAACGTTACAAACGCCATTGAGTCTCCTCATTTTGTGAAACAATGTCTACAACAATGCCTCCAGCAGATGGAACCTCAGCCCTCATGCTCACCAGCAAAAGCACATTGCCACTGAACCACGAGTCGGGTTCTTTTAATTTAACATGAAAAAACAATCTTAATACGATAAGCACTTAACGTGTAATAACTATCATAATGGGATAACTACCATCGAAATTATTTTACTGTTGTAATCGAATCATTTACTGTTGCAAATGAAAATTATCTGATTTAATCCGCATACTATACGCATTGTTATGATATAACAACGAATCAAATTTCGTTTCTAGACGCGTGATTAATATTTTAAATTGAAATAGCATTTTTCAATTTTTAAAACTGCTTTAACGCCATTAATATGGAAAATTAATGCATAATTATTTAAGCAAGAGGGCATTGGAAAAGAGATATATATGCCTATAAGTACCATTGCAAAAACTAAAGAAAATCATTTACTTGATATATTCCACCAAAATAAAAACAAATAAAAGATAAAATGAAGAAAATGTCAAACTTCAAGAATCGATATAAATTATCAGTATAAAATCCATATTCCATATCCATTATATTTCATGTCCTTCCAAATCTGTTATCCATATTCCAATTTTCGTAAAAAAACCTAAAAGTCTTTAAAAATTATTTATTATATGATTTTTTTAAATGTTTACATAGTAGTCATAGTCATACATACGAAAGTCGTCCTTAGTTGTAATAAATAAATATAAAAGAAAATTAAAGAAAAAATAAGTATTTCAAAACTATACGTTTCAAAAAGAAAATTAAAAAAATATATATTATAACAATATTAAATTAATATTTTTTTTAATATTTGCTTATCAGTTATTAATTCTGACCTTTCACAAAATATTTTTAATTATTTATTACTTTATTAATCTTCATTTATATGTAATATGTGATGTATGACTTTATTAGGCATTAATGTATTATTGACTCGTTTCGATAATGCTTATCCAAATAGGTTTTCGCATTTTTATGCGTTTTCTAGAAAAGACCATAAATACTTTATTAAGGGGATATTTTTTCAGCAATGCCATAAAATACGTAACGAGTTGTTAAAACAGACGTTTACCCATGATGATTTTTTTTTATTAACCTGCAGAGTTGAGGCTATTATTATTAAAAAAATGTAGATAGGGGACCCTATATGCAGATGTAGTGAGTTATGGCTAAAAATTTTAATTTCTTAACTTGCAATAAAATTGAATGAAATATTTTGACTTTTGATCAACTTTTTTGATAAACTAATGTGCTATCATATTCCATGGTTTAATCTTTCGACAAAATCTAAGTCTTTAAAATTATTTATTATATGATTTTTTAAAAATGTTTACATGGTCATACATATGAAATTCCGTAGTTGTAAACAAATGAATGGAAAACTATAGTCATAAACATATGAATGAAAGTCCATAGTCATAAAAAAGTGAATGAAAGTCCACAGTCATAAACAATTGAATGAAAGTCCATAGTCATAAACATATGAATGAAATTCATATTCTATCAAATAATTTTTCAAAATTATAAAAGTCCACATCCTTGTCAGTTCACGGTCTGTACATCCATGGTATTTGGTTGATATTCAACACAATTTGGTCTTCTGCATTGCTTAAAATAATTGAGATTTTTCGATAAAGTTTTCTATATGTGTACTGTTACCGTTATAAGATATTTTTATTATACATATGAATAATCATTGCCATGCATATGAAAGTCCATAATCCTAATTATGTAAATAAAAGTCCAAAAATTATATGAAGGAAATTCATTTCTATCAAATGATTTTTCAAAGTTATTAAAGTCCTTATCATTGGCATATGATTAGTCTGGCTGCCATAAACCTGCGGTCTGTGCACCCCTGGTTTAAGGTGATATTCAACTCAATATGGGAATCGCATTGCTTAAAGTAATTCAGATTCTTTTTTGAGAAATTGTTCTGTATATTTACTGTTACTGTCATAAGATATTTTATTATGCATATGAATATAGACTTTCATAGACCTAGGTTGTCGACAACGTTATTTAAAACAGGTGGTAACTATGCGACCACGTGCGTGCAACTGTCTCTCTAAATCAATAATACATGTGCTCGTTACTGCACGTTAAGTCATTTATATTTCAAGTATCTAACCCTTTTCGAGTGCAATACACCGCAAATGTTATTTTTGAATGCACAAAGTATATGTGTATAGCATTGTATCGTTCATATCATGATATGAATAATCATATGAACCTTAATCGTGTGATCTTAAATATGTGAATATCCATAGTCGTGCACACGAAGCTCCATAATCCTAAACATGTGTATAATCATAGTCATACACATTAAAGTCCATAATCCTTGAACATATGAATAAAAGCCCACGGTTATATGAAGGAAATTCATACCTATCAAATTCACAATCAAATAATTTTTCAAAGTCTTTATCATTGACGCATGGTTCTGCAGGCCGCCATATATCTATGGTCTGTTGGGCTGTTAATCCCGGGTGTAAGGTGTTATCCAACTGAATATGATAATCACATTGTTTAAAGTAATTGAGATTTTTTTTCCGAGAAATTTTTTTGTATATTTTCTGTGATTTTTAAAAGATTTTTTTAAATTTCATAACTGACTTTTTTTCTAAGAAACACAAAATGTAATAACATTTAGGAGAATTAATTGACATTATTTCCCCCTTTTACAAGGTTACTAAGTTTTCCCCTCTTACAAGATGGCTAATTTTTTTTTTTTATCGTATACAAGGTTAATATCTTCAAAATACTTAAATTCTAAATGCTGGGCAGCATAATCCATCAAACTGTATCCAACGATATGCAAGCATTTCACCACTTTTATTTAACTTTTTCAAAAGGTTACGTGACTTAGGTTTGCCGACTGCGTTATTTAAAACAGGTGGTAACTATGCAACCACGTGCGTGCGACTGTCTCTCTAAATCAATATTACATTTGCTCTTAGCTGCACGTTAGCTCCTTTATATTTCAAGTATCTAACCCTTTTTCGAGTGCAATCCACCACAAATGTTATTTTTGAATGCATAAAATATATTTGCATAGTACTGTCTCGTGACACAAAGAAAAAGCGCGATATATCACACGAATTTATTTGAGTTCTAATAATTAAATTTTTAATAGTGATGATTTAATATTACAAAATAGGATTGGAAAATAAAATATACAATTTTATTTAAGAAAATTAAAATTAGAGATTTAGTCTTACTTATGTCAAAATCAATGCACACAAAATTAAAATCTTACTAAATAAGAAGAAAACGTTACCTTAATCTTTTTATTCTTGAACATCAATGAGTTACGTGTTCCACTGATATATACCACGAAAAACTCACCGACTGGTGTTATTGGAAGAACTTTTAGAGGTGTCTTCCCACATGTGTGTGTCGTATTAGAGAAAATCGGAAAGCTACCACCAGGCAAATTGACTATTGATGTGAGATCCACTGTATGCATATTATCACAATAGCCATCGAGTCTCCCCGTTTCTGAAAGCAGTGACTGCAATGAAAGCAGATTCGAATGGAAGGTTTGTTGCGAACATTACCACTGGGTCATCGAGTTGGGAAAAAAGTATTGTTCATGGAACTTTCTGTATTCTAAAAAAAAAGGGAATGCGCAATATAACGAGACTGGTGTAACTACGGGCTGTTGTATTAAATAAACTAGTCATAATAAAAGTTTTAATAAATAAACGGAAATCTTAATTTGTGTGGGGTTTTTCTTCCAACAAAAAAAAGGAATTTATTTCATTATTTATAATTGATGTATCAATTATCGATGGACAAAGTATTATCCATTTGTTGTTGTTTTAGTTGTTTCTTATTCCACTTGGTATACAGCAACATCTAGACTAAGTCCATGAACCTATGTGTTCTCATGGAAAGGAGGAAAGAGGGGGGGCAGCTGCTGTTTCGATGGAGCACTCGTAGGTTAGAAGTCTGACTTGGCTCCGTGACGCTGAAGAAAGAGGACAGTGCCTTCCAGGAGGATCTTCAGGATGAACTACTCCGCATCTGCGTGTCGTATGGGAGAAAACTCCCACCAGGTACACCGACCAACGAGGCAAAGATGCTGAGCATCCCTAAACGCCATCGAGTCACACCGTTTTTAGAAACAATGGAAAGTTTTGCATAGGTACGTTAGTTGTGAGGCGTCCGTTAGCTTTTTCTCCCTAGCGCGCATGCTCATAGGAAACGGCGCATGCGTATCTGTAAGAATGTTTCCTATGAGCATGCGCGCTAGGGAGAAAAAGCTAACGGACGTCCTACGGTAACTAACGTACGGTATGCAAAAACTCCTAATGTCTGCAACAAAGCCGCCAACGGACTTAACGTCAACCCTAATGCTCACCAGCGGCGCACATTGCCACGAGTACAGGCGCTCTGTTTCACAGTTTCGGGTTCGATTCCCGATGTTTACAGAGGATCGGGATCCACTTCAAACCATATGTTGCGATCTAGTATGGCAGTAGAGCTTGGGCTGACAACACTACTCCCTATAAACGAAAACAATTCCTGTCTCGACGACCTTGACTCACCATGTGGCTGTTAAGCCAATGAAGATGGTTTGTTTGTCGCTCTACAGTCATTTTGTGCACACTTTAGGCTAATTAGACCGGGATCTACAGTGTAACGTGAATTCCGAACCACTAACAAACATCCATGTCACCGCCAGAGCCAATGAAGAAGAATATATATATATATATATATATATATATATATATATATATATATATATATATATATATATATAATATAATATAACATTTACATTTTGCTACTTACTCGTACGTTGAGTAAAGTAGTAAAATGTAGCTTTCATATGAGTAAAACTTCAAAATTGTTATGACATTTCCCGTTAAAAGGGTTTAGGTTGATCGATAATCGATAATGTTGTTAAAGGAATCGCCAAATTAAAAAAATTATTGAATCACTGCCATAATATGCAATAAATTTCAAGGAGTCAGTAATGAAATTTCTGCGCAAAAGCTATTAATGCGCATTTGAATAGAAACATCAAAGCGCCATTCATTTGCTGAAGGAGAGTGAGTGCTGTTAATGAGTTAGCTGGAGAGAGTTCGTTATGTGAACTCAGCAGGACAGTGATTTAGTGGCATCCCGCTGTTAACTTATTATCGTAATCAATTAACCCTCTTAGAATTTCGAAACTGGTCCATCAAAATAAAGATAACGAATTAAATTTTTCTTATTCACATTCACAATTTCTGGTTAGCTTAAGTGTAACGTGATTTTCAAAAGGAATTTTTGTAATGTCTTCTTTTTTAAATAACGTCTGTACTCATACTTTATTGTTTATTACTATTATTATTATTTTGTTGAAAATCAGAGGGCATCTTATTCCAGTAGCCATATTTTATTGAAACACTTGGTATAGTCAGACAGCTATCGCGTAGAAATTTCGACTAAGTAAGACAGATTCAAATACATCGGTGTAATAGATGAGAACGGTTATTTCGGAGAAGTTTTGATTACAATACAAATAATTGCAATTTTTAATGATTAAAATTTTTAATTCAATAATATCCAACATTTGTTTCTAGGATAAAAAAAAAAAAAAATCCAAACTTCTTTCAAGACTCGATGGCGTTTGGGTTGTTTAGTATCTTACTCGTCGGACTACCTGGTGGGAGGTTTCCGTTTTTCTCCCATACGATACACAAATAAGGGGCTGTTCTTCCTAAAAACTATACAAGTACATAATAATAAAATAAACCGGACTTGTGTCTTAGTGGTAACGTGCGCCTCTGGTGAGCATAAGGGCTGAGGTACCATCCGATGGCGGCTTTGTTGTAGACACTGCTTGAAAAAAACGTTAGTCTCGATATCGTTTAGGTTGTTCAGCATCTTGTCTCGTGAGTCGGACTATCTGGTGGGCGGCTTCCAGGTTTTCTCCCATACTATTCGGAATTGCGGGGTAGTTCCCCCTAAAAGGTTGTCACGGAAGGCACTGCCCTCCTTCCTCAGCGACACGGAACCAAGTCAGACTTCTACCTACGGGTGCTCCATCTCAACAGAAGCTGCCCCCTTTCCCTCCATCCATGAGATCACTCGGGTTCTTGGACTTGGTAGATTGTTACTGCCTACCAAGTGGGAAAAGAAACAACAACAAAAACAACAAATTTTATTGCTCTACGATTGACGGTGTCTGACTTACACCCTAACAATTATCGATTCGTCCGTTTCCAGTTTTAAATTGGTTGTTTATTTTTCTATCTATAGCTAGTAGAACTATATAATTCTACCAACGATTGCATGGAACTAGAAACTTCCATTTTAATAGCAGAAACGGACAAATTCATTTCTTGTTAGTCAGATATACGTGGCGCCAAGATCAATTTTGAATGAGAAAAAAGTTTATTAGTTATTATATCCTTTATTTTTCTATACATTTTCTTTTCATATTATGTGATTTAAAATTTTAATTATTAAACATTAAAATTGCTTTTTATTGTAATTAAAACCCTTCCAAAAATACCTTTACCTGCCATTACGCCGCTCTGTTTGAATCCGTGCGATTTGGCGATCGCCATTTTACCACACAGTATGCTGTTTTCCTAATTAGTAAATGCCGATTTCTACAATTTTTTATTATGAAAAGCCGTATACTGATAATCTTTTACTTAATGATGTTACGTATTTAACATGGCCAAAAATTATTAAAAAAGAAATTGCTTAATTATCTGTAAGAACGCATTGGTGATTTGTTGTATCGTTAATATTGCAGAAAATGAAGTTTTCAAATAAAAAGAACTGAATAAATAAATAAGTAAATGGGAAAAAAAAAAAAATGATTAATTTCCTATAAGAACACATCGATATATGTTAGATAGTTAACATTGCAGGAAATGAGATTTTTGAAATAAAAAAATGAAAAATAAATAAATAAATAATTAGATGGAAAAAAAATTACAAAATAAAAATTGTTAGATCTTTAACGATACAGAAAATGAGATTTTGAAATCAATGTCAGGTAAAAGAAATAGCAGAATGTACCTACAAGAAATGATTAATTTCCAAAACGGTAATGTCGGAGGACATGATAACAGAAATAGTTAATTTTAATGAAAAGCTAACTCGAGAAGCTATCAGTTGTTTTTCGCGAGATGGAATGAGAAAAAAGAACCAAACATAGGCATTTCATAATTTTCTGACTAAAAATGTAATTTCCTTTCGCTAAAAATTAACCTTGCGTATTGTTAGCTGGCAATTATATAATAATAATTAAAGCAGTCGATAATAATGTTTTTTTTATCTGTACTTATGTTAACGATTTCTTTCTTAACCAATGTATAAAAAAAAAAAAAGTACCTTTTTCGTGTGAGTTTTTGCATTTTTCTTTTTATTCATATTCATAAATACACTCAAGAGCCAAAACATTATGACCACCCCTACATTTTGCAATGAACTCGCATGGATGACGTAGAAGGCACGTGATCAGGTGGAAGTGGTATTTAACTGGTATTAAGTGGTGGTATTAATCTATGCCAAGGCGGGTTGAAGCTGTGTTGCTCGCCGAAGGTGGGCCAACTCGTTATTGACAGGTGTTCATAATGTTTTGGCTCTTGGGTGTATAATTACTTATATACTATTAAAATATTTATGAACTATTGGTGAAATTATGAATTTTCTACTGTTTTAACTTGTTAATAACGTAATATAATTAAAAATAACAAATAAAAAGCAAGCTAGTCAGAACTAAAAGTAACAAAATAAAAATCAAACAAGTCAATATTAAAAATAACAATTAAAAATCAAACAAGTCGAAACTTAAAAACACCAAGTCAGAATTAAAAATAACAAAAATCACAAATAAAAATAACACATCACAATTGAAAATAACAAAAATCAAACATGTCAGAGCTAAGAATAGCGTATAGAAATCAAAGTCAATATTAAAAATAGCAAATAAAAATCAAACAAGTCGGAACTAAAAATAACAAAAATCAAACAAATAACAATTAAAAATCTAGCTGGAATTAAAAAAAAAACAATTAGAAATCAAACAACGGTTAAGAATAACGAATAAAAAATTCACATAAGTCAGAATTAAAACTAACAAATAAAAATCGAACAAGTCAGAACTAAAAATCACGGATAGAAATCAAACAAAATATTACACAATCGACAGGCTTACATATTGGAATGGAACTTCATTGAAGTAACACTGGTACAAATTCTAACTGTATTTTTCCGCGCATCATGATTCAGACGCGCACTTCTAGGCAGCCATAATCATTAATTCAGTTAGGCAGTAGATATTTTTACGAGAGGACTTCAAAAGAATCGTGCAGTGCGAGGCTATTTGCATATGTGCCTTTGATGTTAAGCAGTCACACACATATTCTATACAGCAGTAATAAAACTCAGCCAGACGCATGCAGCGTGTCTGAAGGTCGTGCACAGAATATTTGTATTTCATTTTACGAGTGTTGAACCAACAAGAATCGATTCCTTTGGGGTGCTTTTCTGTTTCAGTTGGCTTATGGTGTTCGAGGCAATATTATTCAGATATTTCTTTCTTAATGTCTGAACTCTGCCAGAATAATGGCAATTTCAGTTATACGGATATTCATAGAATCAACAGATCTTATGTTTTTCTAGTCAGAACGCTTTCAAAATAATATAAAAAAAAAGCATGGGTTTATAAGGATCGATCCTATTAAAATCCTACTATCTGAGTCTATAATTGAATTTTGGTTTATAAGTTATGTATTTAAATAATATACTTCCAAGTTTGCGCATTCATCTAATTATATATGATTTTTCGTAATGTTCTCTATTCATATCTGCTAGTCTGTTCATTTATTTTGAGTGACCAGTACAGTAAATATAGCTTCAATATAGAAACACCCGTATTTTCTTTTCTCCATTGGCGCAACAGCCCCATGTTGCGGTATGACGGGTATTATATGTCAGGTATGCATTCCCACGAATACGTGCAATATCAGAAGACTGAATTTCCTCAAATTTTATTTTTATATTAGGCCTATTCTTTTCTCCGTATTCTCATCGTAGTCAAATTTTAGAACTTCACATTTTGAAGTAGTTCTTCACATATTTGAACAATTATTTTTTATAAGTATATAAAGATATAACCGTTCATTTGGATGATTTAATATACAGGTATAATTCACTTTTAGAAAAAAAGACATATACATGAAATAATAAAGAAGCCTAGCGCTTGGAAATCTATAATAGGCATTCATAAAAGATTAATAAAATATTTAATTTCATCTTCTTATTAACGATACAGACTCTTATATATCTCATCAAAAGTACGAATGTATTACTTATGATAGTAGGCCGAATGGCGCTCTGGCGTTCGGTACCACAGGTATCGGGGTTCAAATCCCGGCTTTGCCCATGGGTGTTTGTAGTGGTTCGGAATCCACTTTAAACCGTAGGTCCCGGTCCTAATACTCTCGTAGAACATTGCGGGGGCATTGTTACTCCGCGTCCGTGGCTTATCTTCAAGTTACACGCGCCCCCTGGGTAATGCAAACTGAGTAACATCGGTGCAACCCTTATGGCGAAGATCACGGTCTATTTGCCAGCTGCATTAGAAGAAAAGAAAAAAAAAAAACTTATGATAGTACGACAATAATTTTATTTCACGTTTGAATTGCATTCCATCTAAATATGCATACCGAATTGCTTTTGTAAAAAGGCAAAACTTTTTAATATCTATGTATACATATACGCGTTCTCCGCAAATTTACGCCGAAACAAAATAATCGTTTAAATAAATGATGCACAATGGCAAAATTAACTTACTGCCGCTAGTAGAGAACTTTTAATATTCAAATAGCAATATGAGTTTAAGATAAAAAAAATGTTTTAATCTAAATCTTCCATTCTTTTTCGGCGCTACAATTTTGAACCTGTATAGTATATCGTAATTTAAATAAACATTGTAGTGATTCATTTCACTTGATATTTTACATATGCGTTGCCATTCATCAATATAAACTATTGACACGGTGACTATTTTTGGGCAACATGTTTACTTTGGGAGAAAATGCATATAGGTTGCCCTATTCGGTTTTAATGGTATTGTATCTCTTTTTCGACAATGAAGATTTTTGTTTTGGAATCATGATTACATTAATGAAATTTCATATGCGTTTGTCCTATTCACTTTTGTAATGTATTGTGTCTCTTTTTCAACGACGATGATTTTTTTTTATTTATTTATTTTTATTTTTATTGTTATTGCATTAGTGAAAATGCATATATGTTTAAACTTATCCACTGTTGTAATAGTAATGTGTTTCTTTTTCAACAACGATGTTTATTTTAGGCAACGGATTACTTCAGAGAAAATGCATATGTTTGTCTTCAGTTTTGTAATGATATTGTGTTTCTTTTTCAACAAAGACGATTGTTTTGCAGAATATGATTACATTAGAGAAAATGCATATTTGTTTGCCCTATTCAGTTTTGTAATGATATTGTGTTTCTTTTTCAACAAAGACGATTGTTTTGCAGAATCATGATTACATTAGTGAAAATGCATACATGTTTGTCCTATTCAGTTTTGTGATGGTAGGGTGTCTCTCTTTTTCCAGATCCCGAGCAACGTGATGCGCGTGGTGCGCTTCCGTCTGGCCGCCCTGGTGGGTGTGGCCTTCCTGGTGCTGCTCTGCTTCCACAGCTTCCTCTCGGCCTGGATGACGCGCTCGCCCAACCTCGAGGAGATCCAGAGGACAGATGAGGCCGTGGAGCAGGCCTGCAGGCACCCCGACCTCGACCACAACAACCCCCTCATCCTCAAGTGAGCTTTTTTCCTCCCAACACTCTTCTTCTATTGCTTTTAGAAAACTACCTATTTTATTAATGTAATAAATGTGATTATTTCCCAATGTGGGGAGTACAGCAAACATGCTCTAAAAACGAAGAAGCACAGGTGATTGCGAACGTGTATTGTCAAATGACTGCCTGATACGAATTTTCTTCCATTCTATATTACGATGCAATATGCATACCAGTATATATTCTATACCGGTATTCAAAATTTAAACTACGGTGTAATTTTTGAGCACTTTTACTCTATGAAATTGTAGAAAAGGAGTTGTTTGGGATCAGTACAATGAAAAATTAATTCAATTAGAAAGATTATTTATATGCAAATGGCAGGACTATTATCACAGAGCATACAAAACGTGTGCAATCATTGCTATAAATCTATAATAAAAAAGAGGGTTAAATAGTGCCATTAAGTATTGTTTGCAAGTTCAAGTCAGTTTGAAATAGGGGCAGAATAAATCTTTTGGATGTCGATAGAATGAGTAATGAGCTTGAAGAAAAGTGTAGCATGATAAGCATAACTCAAGAGTTTAAGTCAACAAAATTGCCGTTTCACGATCTTGGAAAGCCTAAAGCACCTACACTTTAAGAAATGCTGGTGATCATCGGCGAAGAGCAACAACATTAATGGATGACCGATATATAATCCGGTAGGGATGCAATGTCACCTGCTGACTAATATCGATCTCTTTTGAAATCGATATTAATCAGCGTGCAACATTACCTAATAACTCTGTATGGCAACAAGTCTGTAAGAATCGAGCTTTACTGTGGCCAGACGCCTTCATAAAGATGACTTATTCTCCCACTTGGACGGTGCATCCCCTACTGACAGCTGCCCATTTGCAGCACCTTTAAGACTGGTTTAAGGAACACAAAAACTTGACATCTCATCACTGGTGTCACGACTTCTTTATCATTGTGAGTCGTTTCAATAAGACAAGCGATTTTCCACTGCAGTTGATATGGGGAGGTGTAGAGATATAATAATCCTCCTGATGTTAGTTTTAAAACACTAACATCAGGAGGGCACTAACACACAAACACTAACATCACACTAAAAAAATGAGAATGAGGTGACTGAGCTCCATGTTTTCGGCAGAGATACTGTTAGATCGTTATAATCAACTAAAGATTTTGTGTAGATCAACTAGTCCCATGTGTGTTTCTTTCAAGTACCGTTATCACAAACTTCGTTTTTTACTAGTATGGACAATAATGTCAGGTCAGGTCGGATTCGTGATATCGAGGAGCTTATCGCAAATGAAAATAATCATCAGAGTGGATATTGGCCAGCTTAATCCTCAGATTTAAATTGCATAGATCATGTGTGGCCACTTTGAAGAGACGCCTTTTGGCACAATTATAGATGAAAAGATCCTCATTGAAGAATGGACACTCTTACTTCACTACAGTGATTCTCAAACTTCTTGAAGTTGGGAGCGTATAAAAATCCTACAAATAATTGTAGGCGCACTATCTACACATTTCTCATAAATATATTAAAATAATTATGTCAAATATTATAGAAAAATAATAATACTATCAAAAAATAAATAAAATGAAACATATCCTGAGTTTATTCATTCTTTCGTTTATGAGAAAACATATGCCTGAAGTGTCCTAGCAATTTCTTCCATGTTTGCGTATATTTGAAAAAGCACCTAGACATTTTCAAACTTCACTGACGGGTTAATGATTTTTCTGACTGCAAGTCGACTCTGGAAGCAATTAAAAATGGAGATACTAACATCACTTCTGCGATAAATGTTCTTCTCGAGACTCTACATTGTAGAGGCAAATCTTGTCATCTTCAATGGATTCCTGCACATGTCAACATTAAGGGCAACGATAGCGCTGACTCTTTAGCCAAAGAAACCGGGACAATGATCAACCCAGGACTACCATCACACTTGCACATGTTAACGCAGTTGCCAAAAGCCGACTTATTCCTCATAACTTTTTAGAAGCCACTAATCACGGACCCCCACGGACAACTACCCTAGGAAGTTGGCATCAGTTATTAGCAGACTCATAACTAATCATTACAGAGGGATGAAGATTCTCCCAGATAAGACCAGGGAATACATCCCTGCAGAAATTTCTTCAACGCTTTCCTAACACTTAAACACATTCTAGAGTGCCCAGCACTCCTCCCCATGTTTTGCAATTGGGTATGGTGCCGATCGAGGCCAACTTGAGAGAAGTCCTGTATAGTGAAGCGGCGCCGTTATCGTGCAGATTTTTGACTTGATTTAAATTTAATAATAATATTTTAAATCCATGGACACGATAACAACAACAGCACCTAGACATCTTCTAGGGCACATCAATTCGTTCTAGGGCACCCTTTGAGAATCACTGCTTCTATAACAGTTAGAAATGCAGAGAGACTGTGCCAAAATACCATTGCAGTTAAAAGGTCATGCCGCTTACTAAAGTATATCCGTTCTTCTTGTTGGGCGGACAAAAATTTGCACTATCGCCCCTCTTTCGATAAAACCTTTTTTTTTTTTTTTTTTTTTATTCCATTCGGTATGGCTGCATTCATTTTTGCTCCAGCATATTTTATTCATACTTTAAGAATAAAATATTGTCTCTGTATTTTGAATATTGTCTCCCATGTGATTTCTTTGGAAAATACGGGGAAAAAAAATACAGTTGTTTCTTAAATTTTGCATACTAGTGTATACGAAAATATGGAACAGTTTCTCTTGAACTTCACTCTTAAAGGTATTATATACATATATATCCACTTTAAACCGTAGATCCGAGTCTAATACAATTGTAAAGTGTTGGGCTGACAACAGTATCCATAAAAGAAAACCTCTCATGTTTCGGAATCTGCCAGTAGGCAGATGGTTTTGGCCCACCATGGGACTGTTGAGCCATTGAAGAAGAATATATATTATATATATATATATATATATATTTGATTTGTTAAAGTATGGTAAAAGAAAGGTAAAAAAAGAAAGAAAAGGTTAAATGAATTGGTAAAAAATTATTTTGATACAAAAACCTTGTTTTACCAAACAAATCTTATCATACTGTAAACAATATTGCAATTAATTTTAACTTATTATGTTAAAAAGTGTCTTTTGAACGATTTTGAAACTTAAATAAATTTACAAACTAGTTGAATCTTGGTGGAAGTCACACTGCATGTGCTTTCTGCTATTATATAGTATATCTACTATTAAGTAGCATTTTTGTAGTTTGGTTATGTACTCAGTAAAAAATGTGAAATGATATTTTAAAAAACATATTTATATTTACTCGCTATATTTTCATGTTCATAAGTTTTTTGATATTTTTGTAGGTCTTAAAAAATTTAAATGTAAATGATATAGTTTGAATCAAAAATAACTGCTATTACATATTAATAACACAAATTGTTTTTTAGACACATAGTGGACATGGGCGATCTGGAATGCAAGAGAGAAACGGACTGGATCAAAATACACGACGGAAGTGTTTCCATCAATCCCATCATTGCCAAACGTCACGGCAAGGTCAAGTGCAAACTCACCTTCCTCAAGAGAGTGGACGACTTCTCGTCTGTGAAAGACAAAATCGTCGACATCACACCGGATATGGGTCCCGTGCCTCTGGCGGGAGACTTTTTCCATGCTAAATGCGAATCCAAAGACGGCTTGAAGTGGACTAACATCATGGCCGGCATACACAGGAACAAGACAGCAGTGGACAGAGCGCAATCTCGCAAACCGCCACCCGATGCAATGAATCTCAATGTCTTAATGTTTGGTCTTGACTCCATGTCCAGGCTGCATTACAAGCGCAAACTCCCCAAAACGTACAAGTATCTGAAGGAAGTTTTAAAAGCCTCCGTGCTGAAAGGGTACAACATAGTGGGAGATGGTACGCCGCAAGCTTTGATCCCCATGCTGACCGGATACACCGAACTTGAATTACCGGAAACCAGGAAAAGGATGAATGACGCAAATTTCGTCAATGTCTATCCCTTCGCTTGGAAGAACTTCACCGCCAGTGGATATGTGACGGCTTATGGTGAAGACGTTCCTTACACGGGTGTCTTCACCTACAGGTTGAAAGGTTTCGATGAGCTGCCGACTGACCACTACATGAGGTCGTTCTACATCGAGATGGAAAAGGTGATGAAAGAGCATCCCAAGTTGTGCCTCGGAAACACGCCTCGTCATAAAGTGAGTCAATTAATGTAGTTTTATGTTTGAGTGTTATTTTTTCGTAAGAATACTAAATCATCATCATCAGGGGCACAATAATCCTATGGGGGGGCAAGGTCGTATGCCTATAGGCAAATTTCTAGACAAAAGATGCTTTCTTTTTTTATGGGCTAAGATTGTCAGCCCTACGTTCAACGCTCTATAGTCATATTAGACCATAAGGGCCTGATGGCTGAGTGGCTAGCGCTCTGGCTTTCGGTACCACACGTTTCGGGTTCGAATCCCGGCGGGGAAAGGGATGTTTGTAATAGTTCGGAATCCACTTTAAGACGTACGTCCTGGTCTCATATGTCCGTCGAGCGTCACAGAGCCCGTTCAGACTTCTCACATCATTCCCAAACTTCAAAGGGACATCTCAACTCTAGGCACAATGATGTGGTGTGGTGTAGTAGTAGTCATCATATTAGATCGGGACCTACAGTAGTGGATTGCCAACTACTACAAACATCCATGACATCCTATTCGAACCCGAATTTGATTTTATTTACTTTTATTTTAAAGATAGGGTTTTTAAGTTTAATGTTATGAAAAATATTTCTCGAAGTTTTTCTTTGAGATTTGTCTTCCATGAATTGTTTCCAGCTTAACCTCTTGCGATTCAAACATGTTTATTGATTTTCATGAGTTTTATGCAAAACTTGTGAATTTTCATCAGATTTCCAGATCATCGGAAACAAAAATATTTGCGTAACTGTTAGCTTTTAAATCAGTGATACACCGATCATAGTTGCTCGCCGTTACTTTGCATGTGATCCACTTCATCCTCTTACAAGTTCTTTTCAATGGCAATTTTGCTTCTTCAATAGCGCAACAGCCCCACGATGGGCCAAGGCCGTCTCCATACTGGCAGATACCGGAACATAAGATGTTTTCTTTTGATGAGTTGAGATTAATGATGAGGTATTTAAAATATTTAAGGTTGTCAGTCCTACTCCCAATCGTCGTATTAGATCGGAACCTACGGTTTAAAATGGATTCGAAACACTACAAACATTCATGCCACCACCAAGACTCTCGAACCTGAAACCTGTGGTGCCGATCTCCAGAGCGCTACTCACTGGCCATTAATATGCCCCTCTTACATATTTCAGGTCATATATATATTTTGTGTTGACGAGAAGGTACATTCGGTTATTATTATGCACTTAAATGGTGAAAACGAAATTACTTTCTTTCTAACTCAATAGGCGCATGATTTTAAAAGTAAATTATACAGCAAAAAAGAAATGGGAGGGATTAAGTCGAACAAAATTGTCTTATATTTACTATAAATATTTACTATTTTTTGCAGATTAAGAATTATGAATTAATTTTTGTAGATTGAGAATAATTTATGAATTTTTCTTAATAGTGTTTTAGTGTCGTTGCGTTTTTAAAATCCAATCTCGATTGTTACTTTGTATTTTTTCCCTTTCCTCGCTCAAAAATCCTACTTCATTAGGCTGCAAGTGTGAACAAATTTTTGTTTTAGGAACTGATTACATATTTTATCGGATTACCGAAAAACAGGATTCATATTAAAATTATACATTCCTCTAACACAAAGCGCTAAATCTCTAAGCCAATTTAGTATATTCATCGCTGAACTACACTGATGTCCAAACTTTTTGGGAGGGGCCTGGTGGCCGAGTGGCTAGCACTCTGCCTCTAGGGGTTTCAGGTTCGAATCCCAGCGGTGCCATGGATGTTTGTAGTGGTTCGGAATCCACTTTAAACTGTAGGCCCGGTCTATTTAGTCTAAAGTGTGCACAAGATGACCGTAGAGCGACAAACCAAACTTTTGGACGCCAATAAAATCGGATCCCTCCCCCCATTCGCCCCCATCGCAACTCCAAAAACATTTCCTAGGTTACATGAAATTCAAAACACAGTGACAATATTTTTTTATACATTAAAGAATGAATCGCTTGAATACTAACGCAAAAAAATAATTTTAACGCATATAGTATGGAATTAAAAGCTTTATAGAGAAAGTAGCTTACATACAAATGCTTGAACGCCCACAAGAAAGAACACACAGATATCCCTTAGTAATCGATTACTACTAATAGTGAGTAATAGTAGTAATCGATATGACTCTTTTTAAATGCAAATGTACCTCAGCATCGTTCTCTCCATACTCAACATCAGATTATCCTAACAATTGCTGAAGTAAGAGAACCCATTTCTCAATGAGCATCTGCTTCTGTAGTTGAGTGTTTTCCAATAGTTTCAAACTTTTATAATAAACAACAACAAAATTTCATGGAAAAGCCTTACCCACACGATCGTTCTTGTGTCCCCCTCCTCTCCATGCCTCAGTCGTGGAGCATAGATTAATTTAAAAATTTTTTTTTTTTTTTTTTTAGTATCATTGGAGTCAATATCTACTGAAAATTAAAAAAAAAAAAAAAAAATTAAAATGTAAATATAAAATAATTTCAGGTCTTAAAGGGGTAGGCTCATCCCGAGAATTTATTTATCCTCGCACCTTGAGAGGGAATTAAAAATGTTGTTTTTTTTTTTAATCAGGTTTTGAGTTAAATTAATATTATGATGAATTTGAAAATTGCTTTATTTTATAATTTGTATACTGTTCATAGATTTAATGTCTTTTGATAAAATTACTTCAATTTCACATTACATTCATTTTCCTGTTTGACGAAATATAGAAAAATAAATATTCGAGAAACGCCGGATAAACAGATGGTGTCTTCTAAATATTATACCAAATTAACGATATTTTTAGTATTTTTGATCCAATCCGCAATCTCTTTCAAAACTAGTCTCTTTCAATTTCATCTTTATTATTAAATATTTATTTTTCATTTAGCATTCAGTATTTATTATTTATTTTTATATTTATTCTGAAAACAATTCATATAACATATTCTGTTGTAAAAATTTGTTCTAAAAAAATTGAGTTAAAAATAAACATAATTCATTTATTTCAACCTTTGCTCCATCATTATCACTTTTGAAATATGCAAATTTATGTTTCAATTCTTAAAAGTAACGCCTAGTTACATAGTTAAGGGAAAAATGGGACGAATTCGTAAACCATTTGTAAGCTTATAACAGCAGCAGGCGTTTGTTGATCGGATTGCATTATAACATTATTACATATTTATATATATACATTTAAATAATCCAACTACGAAATTAATCCCTCAGGCGCAACCAATATAATATAATGTAACCGTGGTTCCACCTACGCAATCATGTTTCCTCCTATGCACTGCAAGAGCGCTCCTTGCGGCGTTCAGAAGAAATCGTTACTAGGCATCGAGACTCTCACCCTCTGGTGAGAGTCTCGATGCCTAGTAACCAGCAATGCAACCAGCGCTGCTACTGAGAGAAGAGCAATTCCCGCTCTTCTGATTAAAAACATTTACTTTACAATCTCTCATGACGAGAGAAAGGATATTTAGCACAATCCTGTGTATTTATTGACCTACAGACTCTCATCCTGAGAAGAAGTGTATTTCGCTATACCTGAGTAATTTTATTCTTAGCTTAGAAGTGGAATCCTTCCACTTAAATATAAGTACATGTCTTTAAATGTGTTTCATGCTGTGTGTTAAATATTGTCTATCCTTAGTTGTGGTGTTATTGTCGTATTTACATGATAGTAAAAATAAAATTGTGTGTTCTTAAACTTGTGTCTCAACTCGACCACACCCAGATCCAGCTGCACAAATGACTACAACGACTACAATAATCATATACATATTTCATACAAAAGAAAATGCAAGAATATTAAAAGAATAATTGTATTTTCCTGTAATTTTAATTAAAAATAATATTAATTCATTATGTTTAATAGTTTTAATATGCAATTTTTTTTTAATAATTCAAATGAAAATACATAAATTTTACGAAGTGCTAAAATATACAGTATAAAATTAATACCACTGTGTCCAACAATTAAGACCAATATTCAATTTAAAATTTCCGAGGCTTATGGAATTTTTTTTTTTTTTTTTTTTTGTTGCTGGCACTGTCCTTGACATCTGTGTGAAATTTGACGTCAAAATATTCATTAGTGTTTGAGTTACGCTTGGCTTTGTGAGTCGCTAAAACTGATTCCGGCGATTTTTGAAATGTCTGAATTAATTGTGCAAAGAACTTGCATTGAATTTTGTTTTCGGAAACGGGTAGAATGTTGCAGAAGGCATTCGGTGAGCATTCCTATATAGGGAAAGAAATGTTTACTAGTGGTATAAACAGTTCAAAAAAGGCAGAGAACGCGTTGAAAACGAAGAGGCTTCTGGTCGACCACCCATCTGAACCGACGAAGCTCACGTCCAAAAATTAAAGATTTGGTGCTTGCAAACCATCGATTTACTATTAGAGACCTTGTTGATGATATTGGAATTTCAAAAGGATTGGCCAATTTCATTCTGGGCCTCAAACGTGTCAAATCTCGAGTGGTACCGAAACCACTGAAGGCGCCAGCTCACACTGCATTGATTCATCGTGACTTTTTCGCCAAAAATGAAACCCATATCGTTCCACAACCACCGTATTCGCACTGTGCGACTCCTGGCTATTCCTTAATCTCAAAAGACCACACCGGGGACACCGTTTTGAGTCAATTGAAGAGATTCAACATGAATCACCGCACGCTTTGAAGGCTATCCTTGCCGATGACTTTTTAGCATGCACGGAGGATTGGAAAAAAGTTGGCATAAATGCATTGTGTCCAGAGGGGATAACTTTGAAGGCGATGAAATAAATTGGGAAGAATAAATAAAGGAATTAAAAAAAAAAAAAAAAAAAAAAAAAAAATGGTCTTACTTTTTGGGCACAGTAGTATTTCAGCTTTATTTGAATTTTTGAACTTTTGTTTATAGTCATTGTCGAGATTTCATTATGGAACTGCAAAAAGTTTCGCAACAGTTTATTTCAATTCCTTGGTAAAAAGAGGTTATTTATCTAATAGAATGATTAAGGGGAGGTTTATTACCGCACTAAACAGATCTGGCTCCGCTGCTCCAATTACTCAGTACCGAACGGACTTTATAGCCCTATTCCAGATTCCGGCCTAGATGCACGCAGTGACATTTATGTCATCGCTAATCCTAAACGAGAATTCTTTGATCTCTTAGAAATTGATGAAGCACCAATCCCAGTAAATTAAAGAAAAGAAATACAAGTCGTTGCGGAATAAATACAATACGTTGAATTAATAAAACAATGAGGATGTATAAAACAAACTGATGTAGCATATATATATAAAAAATATTCATTACAAGTAATATATATATTGTAGTTAGCATTAAATCTTCGCATCAGCATTTATGCGATCTCTACTTATTACGCTCTCTTTGAGGATAATTAATATAACATAATTCTAATATAATATTTCTATAATTCTATTTAAATGGAATGAGCTCTTGCACATTCTATTTGAGATGCGTCTCAATTATCAAATACCATATTAACGGCCTGGTGGCCAAGTGGCTAGCGCTCTGGCCTTTGGTGCCACAGGCTTTAGGTTCGTTGGCAGGGATGTTTGTGAGTGGTTCGGAATCCACTCCAAACTGTAGGTCTCGGTCTGTTTAGCCCTCGTGTGCACAAGATGACCGTAGAGCGACAAACCAAACCTCAAATACTATATTAGTAAACGTATAGGATACTTGGAGCTCATCCATGAGTCCCGGGTTCGATTCCCGGTGTTGGAACCAAATATGGTATTTGATGATTGAGACGACGGAAGATGTTTTAATTTCTTAGCCTTCTTTTATTTATATATATATTTAATGTATACAATATAGTATATTTTATTTAAGCAATATTTAATGATATTTTTATTAAAAATATCATTAAATATTGCTAAGAATGATTGAATGATCTTAGTTCTCCTTTAAATTCAGTAAAAGCTGAAAATTTTCAGTGATATTTTACACCAAAATATGTAGTTTGTACTTCAGTGTTAATTTTTTTCTTTCTTTCTTTCTTTTTTTTTCCTTTATTGTCCAAGCACTTTTTATCATGCGTCAAATCATTTGTGTATTCAAATTAAAATATTGATAAGGATTCCTTTATTCCTCTGTATAGAATTATTTACGAACATTTTAATTACAATGTTATTCTTTCTCTCCTCACCATCATTTATTTACGACTATATCCATTTACAAAAATACTTTCAGTCACATTTAAGAAAATTTAATCGAATGTGTCGCCATCTCGTGGAAGAAAAATTGATTACATTTCTTGATATACTAATTTAAATCTTATTGAATTATAAAACACTTTTCAAAATAATGCTAATAATCAAAATGACAAAACCTTTTTGATTTGATTTTAAAGTAAAATAAATAAATTATAATTTTTGTTTAATAAATGAAATTCAAACTTTTATCCAAAATAATGTTGTCGAAAGATATTTATTTAATATAAGATATTTAAATAAAAATGAAACTAGATAAATACCAAATATTTTTCTTTTTGTAAATTATTCTTTGATTTTAATTAACCGCGACTGCTAAATTACTGCAAATTAAAATATTAATACGAATTTCTTTATTCATCTGTTTAGAATTATTTACAAACACTTTAATTACGGTGTTATTTTTTCTCTATTCACCATCAATTTTTTACGATTGAAATCCATTTAGACTGAAGTACTTTCCATCACAATTAAAAAAAAAAAAAAGGTATCGAATGTGGCGCCATCTCTTAGAGCAAATTGTTTACATTTTTTGACAAATTTAAATCACATTGAAGTACCGCATGTAATTTATATCGTATCAAGAATATTGAAAATACAAATTTCTGTCATTGAACAAAATAGCATAGCTAACAAATTACATTATCTTTATAGAGTTATTTCGGAACTTAGGGAAACAAATGTTAGCAAATAACTTTTTTTTTTTTAATTAATTTAATCTATAGTTAAGAGTGTTTCCTACTATTTAGATATGTTATGTTATGTTAGTCGAGTTACTTTTAGCATCGTTTGGAAATTAATATTGAATTTTCTGCTGGCTTAAACATTATATTACATATTTTAAATTAAAATAGATAAAATAAAGTGGTAAGTAATAATATCAATGTATCAGATTTAACTTATAAGATATGCAATATCATTTACTGCATTAAATGTGGCATATTTCATACATTTTTAGTTATATAATAAAAAAAAACACTTTATATTATTATCCGGAATATTGTATTATTCTGCTTTTCAATTAATTAAAATAAAGGGCTCTGTTTTCTGTCTGCCAAAGTGTTTCTTGATGACTAAAGTATCTTTCATTAATGATAAATAAATAAATAAATATTTAATTCATTAAATAATTAATCATTATTGATAATTAATTTAATCAATAATGATAGCTGGACAGTAATATAACCAAAACAGTAATATCCATGCTAAAACGGAAAAATACTTATACTTCTATATCGGCGGCCAGACGTGAGAAAGAGACAAGCGAATAGTTATTGGTAACCAATTATAAGCCGCTTTATCTCAGTGTGGACGAAACCCTCGGAGTGAGTCGGTCTTTACCGCACATCAAAGGGATTTCTTGCTGATGCCATTTTCGATCAGTTGTCACTCGAAGCGAGAGACATTCGGATTGGAGACTACTCGTTTGTCTCGTTCTTTCGTCTCTACGTGGCTTAGGTAAAATAAAAATAATAATAATAATGAATAAATAAATAAATAATAATAATAAATATTCCTGTAAGAATGGTTTTATAAATTTAAAATATTTGAGGATGGTTCTACAAATAATTGAAATTTTACGGTTTTTTAAAATATATGTTATATTATTATTATCATGTACTTATATAGTTGTAACCCGATGAATTGCATTTTTTTAAATAAATTAATTTTTTAAAGATTATGCCTCGTAAAAAAAGTATACCGGCAAATGTAACGCATTCCTGGTAACGTTTTTAACACAAAAGTATGTTTTTGTATGGTTGCAATGGTTAATAAATTAGTGTAGATATTAATTAGTAATTACTAATTAACTAACATTATTACGCAACGAATTATTTTAAAATTTAAACGAATTTACTAATTAGTTTAAATTACTATAAATAAATCCTTTTTGAAACTGGTATCATTCGATTTGTTTGCTAAAACAACTAAGTATGCAAAAAAATTGTACTGTCAAATATAATTCGCTCCTGAAGTAATTATCGGTTTACAATTATTATGCTTTGTTAGGAGGATGAATTCAGGTGATTTGAATACGAAAAAGGAAACTTGTATCACTTCTTAATTTGTGGAGATGAAGTGAAAAAAAATCATAATTACGAAAACTCATAAAGATATTTGTATGATATGATATGATTTTGAGGCCAAAAAAATAACTAAAAAACAGAACGGTAAAATTAATATTTCTGACAAAAGAGTAAATAGAAATTAGTTTTGAGTCTCCCTTCCAGAACAAGGTAGTTGAAAAGCAACGAAATAAAAATCTTAATACACCAATATATATATCAGATCTTCAGATTTTAATTAATATTTTAAAAACTTAGAAAATCTAAATATGCGAGCTTTTGGTCATCTTTAAGTCTCCCAACTAGCTCTGCTTTTTAAGAAAATGCATGGACAGATTTAAATAGTATAAAATAGTTAATGCAAATCATATTCATTGTTGTGTTGTATCTTTTCTTAGGTTATGCTGGACTGGTTACGACATTTCTATGATGTCTACTCTGACGTACCGAAGTTCGCTTTTGGTTTCCATGGAGAACTGAGCCATGATGATTATAACTTGGTCGGATATGCTGATTCTGACCTGGAGAGGTTTCTCAAAGCACTCAAAGAAAGTGGAATTCTTAACAATACTCTGCTGATTATGCTGAGTGATCATGGACACAGGTATATAATACTACTGAATCACGTTATATATATATATATATAGAATTATGTAATAAAAATGTTTAATTTATGTACCCTTTTTTCGACAATCTTGTAGGGCGAAGCTTATTTTTTCAAACATTATTCAAAAATTGCTTAAAATCATTGATAATGAACAATGAGAATTATTGCTGCTATTTAGTACTTAAACTGATCTGCAAAGTTTTTGTAACGTATCGGCCTATACTAGACTTTTAACGGCTTTAAGAAGAGCGCCACTTTCAGGTTCATGGGAACACTTTCATTTTATTTACAAGCACTATATATACAAATACAGAACTTTGGGTTATTATACAAAGAAATGAAAATTAAAAAAATTTAAATTTGATTACAAATGCATGATTAAATCACAAGTACAGTTCACTCTAAGATCGGAGATTTTCAGGGTTCTCGAGTCTATGTCAAATCTCAAATCAACATGGTCTGCGACAGACCCTTAATTATCGCATGGTGTGATACGCCCACAAGGGGCTCACTTTGGAAACAAGTAGAAAATCCGGCCTGTTCTATCACTTCAAAGAAAAAGCGAAAAACAACACTCTTTGTCGATTCGTGGCAGAACTCTTTCCTTTCTTCTCCAAAACCTCCCTTAAAGAAAATCCGTCAACGGGGGCGGTCAGCTCCCTTCACTTCTCATTAGAGTAGACATTTTCTCAGTTCATGGTCTATTACCCATCACGATGCAACAACTCATGGTGTAGTCCATATTTCATCTGTAATTGTTTCGACCTGTCAAGGTCGCACAGACAATCGCTAATTTCATGAGGTCTCATTATCTATGACGCAGAATATCTGCTATCAGATTTGAGTGACAGATTGTTCTCATTAGTACAAAACACTAATTGCATACAATATAATTACCCACAACTCTGCTTGTCTGCTGTCAAGCTTGAGTGATGGGTTGTTGTTATGTACAATTAAAAGAATATGTATTCCTTTTTCCGGGAATGAAATGCCAAAATTCTTCCCGTGAGAAAAATGCTACGTTATCCATGTCGCAAATATAGAAGATATCTGAATTTTACACATCAATCTCTTGAAGATAGATTAGAGACTATTAAATTAACATGTAACGCCATCTATTGCTCCTAAAAGAAAATATTACAATAATTTGTTATTTAAATTAGCAACTTTTATGAATTCTAATTTTTTTTTTTCCTCTACGATAAAAACTTTACTATTTTATTCGTTGTGATATATTATAGATTATTTGATTAATTTAAGATTGATAATTATGATTTGACTATTATTGATAATTACGATTCAATTATTATTGATAATTACGATTTTCTTATTATTGATAAATACATACATAAAAATAAATCTGGAAATGATTGACTCTCATAAGAAATTCTTAGTTGGCTTATATTCTTCTATAGATATTGACAAAAATCACATTACAGATTAACATCCAGTGATTTTTGTGAAAATTCTCTATCATGAAAAATAAAAATCTGAATTGTTAATCTTTAATATGCATCGAATTCGTTATATGCAATCTATTTAAAAACATACATTATATACTTGAAAGTATATAATAATTATCAAACGGATGTCATTAATTCAATGTCCATTTATATAGAAACCAAATTAACAATTTCCTACCTGTATTGTATGTAATTATGAACGATTAATGAATGATACTCGAATTTTAATTAGTAAAATGATAGTAAGTTAATTGTTAACTACTTATTATTTGAGATTGTAGTGAGCATTAAATCTTCGCAGCAGCTTTCATGCTCTCTTTCTGAGGATTTGTCAGAAGTTATGCGAGAAGCATTTGGCAACACACATGTTTTTTGTTTCGGTTTCGAAAGGTGTCCTGGCGGCGAGTCACACTGTGCTAGTGTCCTGCAGTCCTTGTACAAAGCTAATTTAATAACATAATCCTATTTTAATGGAATAAGCTATAAACCCACTTTATTTGTAATGTATCACGATCTTTAAATACCATAAGATCAATCAATATAAGGAAAGTTTATTTACAATGGCAAGGCAACACAAAAAGTGAAAAATACAGAATTAAAATGAAATAGAAAATGTACACAAAAAGAGTTCAACAAAGTTGACCGAAGTCATTAATCTTAAGAGTTATCTAGCTTGCCAGTATCTCGCCGTCTCGAATTCGCCATGAAGGGAAAAACAATGATGGAGACGAGCTCGATTCATTAGTTCTGCCAAATCACAAAGAGGGCAATTTGGTTGGTTGAAAAACCCAATACGATGCAGATGTTCACCCAGACTGTAGTGAACCTGTTAAAAGGCGGAACTGAGCAACATCTTCGCGACTTGGGCTTTTGGAACTGTGAGAAGTTCATCTACTTTCCATCGCTTTGTCTATTCGGTCAAGCAAATGTAATTTATAATTTCTAGTCATAGCCCGTTTGATATACACCTTTTTTAGAATAGTATGGTAATGTTGATCATCTTGATTGGAGCAATCTCGAACCCTTTTTGCAAAGAAATCAGCTCCACAATGCCCAGATATCCAAGCAACGACGTGACTCTTCCCCAAAGCCAATCTTCTTAAGTAATTCCGGCACTGAAAGACTTCATGTGTGAATTAGATAAGTTCTTTTTGATTGAGACAAGCCACCAGCATTCCATTGCAAGACACGCATGCCAACCAGACGATGGTTAGGATAGCAGCTAGAGCTCATGCCGAAAACTATAGACTACTTAGCCGTATAGAACGTTGTGCAGGGTGCACCACTAGGTGGTAGGTCTACATTGTAACCCTATATAAGAGAAGTCAAACAAGAAATCAAGTAGAAAACTGAGAATCAGAAATAAAACAATTCTAATAAATCTATCATTATAGGAAGGTTACAATTAATCTGATAGAATTTCAAATATTTGTAAGCAATGATAATGAAAAAATGTCACTAATTAGAAAATAATTTAATATCATTCGACAGGTTTGCCTCAATCCGCGAAATGCAGCAAGGAAAACAAGAAGAGAGACTGCCCTTCTTCGCTGTGGTCGTGCCGCCTTGGCTGGAGAAGGTCTACCCCAATCACGTGAGGAATCTGAGAATCAACGAGAATCGTCTGGTGACGCCTTTTGATATCCACGCCACCCTCATGACGCTCCTCAACCCCGATGTGCCAAGCGAGGGAGATCTCTCCAGTCGAAGTATTAGCATTTTCTCCGAAATTCCTCAAGAGGTGAATTGAAATTGAGTCACTTAATCCAGTCAAATGC
The DNA here is from genome assembly GCA_021605095.1 of Caerostris extrusa. Classification (NCBI taxonomy): domain Eukaryota; kingdom Metazoa; phylum Arthropoda; class Arachnida; order Araneae; family Araneidae; genus Caerostris; species Caerostris extrusa. The sequence continues at coordinate 45,257 of BPLR01019979.1, forward strand.
GGCAAACCGAAATTGAATTTTAATATTTGATGGCCTCTTTTGCAGTAGATCATGATTCATTTACAATATGTATTTTTAAAGAAAGTTTAAAAAAAAAAATGAATGTTCAGTTATATTTATAGTTTAATTTAATTGTATTTATGACAAGTTGAAGGTTTAACTCATTGATTAATCTATTGTAATGTTGTCATCGTATCCCTGAAGAGTACAAGAAAATCAAATATAAATGGTACACCCGAATAATATTGGTTATGTTGATTGCCAGCTCGAAATATAAATCCTCTTCCGAGGGATGGTTCAGACAATGCATAGCGTCTGCAACAGCTGGGCAATCAAAGGCACGATGAGGTGTAAGCTCGATGTCAGGGCAGCTGCCATATTTTTGGTAATTTTTAAAGCCATCAGCAGAAATTTTCATATTTTTCTGGTGCTTCATCCTTAATCTTGTGAGAATAGTAGCTGTTTTCCTGTCGACATTTAGTTCCGTAATTTGGTATTTGGTTTTGATCTTAGTAGAAGGAATTATAAGTTTATACTTTACCAAGGCATTTGCATCTGCAAGGGAAGTAGGAATGGCAGTCTGATTCAGACTTATGGCATTCTTTGCCAAAGAATCTGCAATTTCATTAAATTCCATTGCAGGATATCCATTGCAGGATACGCATTCTGTGCAAACAGTGGATTTATTCTAAAAGAGATATAATGTTCTAAATCATACTTGAAAAACCTTTATTAAGAGCCTATAAGGCAGACATTGAATCACTGTAGATAGTAATTCCATTCATTTGTTGTAATGGATGTAGACCCCGATAGGCCTCAAGTGCCTTTTGTATGGCCAGCAGTTCTCCTATGCAATTTTTCCGGAACCAAAAGCAATTTCAGTTCTTGGCCTGTCGGGGAGCAGCAAAACACCTCTGGCACCTCCGTAAGAAAACATTGAGTCGGATGATCCGTCAGTGTAGGCAGTGATGTGACTGTGTGATGAAAGGAGATTTATTGTTTTGATCCCTAATTCCTTTAGTTTCTCCTTTGGGTCTCTCATGGAGCAGTGTCCAATAAGGTCAAGGACTATTGAGATGTTTTCAGACACTATCCTATGGAATGTAGATTCCTTGGTAATTTTGAATGCTTCGGGTATTAGGTAATTCTTTTTCTCTTATTGCCCATCCAAGCAATAGCGGAGAAGATCTTTTTTAACCATGATTCACGATTCCAGTTTGTGAACGTTTGATAGGATATATGTTGCTTATCAAAGCTTTGAACACTGTTTATAAACATTAATTAATTTATCTTTGTAAATACGAGGATTTTTTTTTTTTTGTCTCTTATTTAATCTTTAAATTTGTTTTATGTGAAAAGAAAACATTTAATTTAAAATATTGATCAGTTTTAAATTTTCCATTACGTCTTTTCCAATAGGAAACTTACAACTTCTACTGGCAGTGCCGCAAATAGGCAAGTGCACAGGGGCCGAAGGACCAAAATGGTGTTCACAAGAAAATATATTTTAAAATTTTTTTTCGCCTTTCTATTGAGCGATTTGGTGATTAGATTTTGTCTTAGTTAGACACTAGATATCTTTCTTCATGTTTTGTCAAGCACACACAAAAAAGTTCATCAAAATCGGTCCAGCCGTTTAGGGAGTTCAGTAACAGACACATGTACACACAGAAGAATTCTATATATAAAGATTTATGGATTCATTATAAATGTAATTTATCAATTGTAGAAAAAAATTTTATTCACGATTTCATTAGTGCTGATTATATATGTTTATGAACTTTACAATTATGCTTTCAGAGGACTTGCACAATGGCTTCAATAGAGCCTCACTGGTGCGCTTGCTTATCGTGGGCCAAAATGTCAGTGGAGGACCCCATCGCCAGTGAGGTGGGTCAAGCCGTCATAGACTTCGTCAACGAACTCACCAATTTCCAGCGGCAGAACTGCGAATTGCTCCGGCTGCAGCAAGTGACACGCATCGAGAAGCTCCAGCCGAACAAGGCGCTGCTGAAGTTCAGGAAGAACGCCGACAAGGACGGATTCGTTGGAGAATTCAGCGACAACACGCAGCTGACGGACATCCTGTTTCAAGTTCAGCTGCGGGCCTTCCCCAGCGACGCTGTGTACGAAGCGTCTGTGAAGCACGACACCCTTAAGAAGACATTCATCGTCAAAGAAAGCGAACTTTCACGTGTGAACATGTACGGCAACCAAGAACACTGCATTCACGACACATATCCAAACCTGAGGAAGTACTGTTATTGCAAAAAGCAGTTATGAATCTCTGCGTAGATCTGTTTGGAAGATCTGTTTCAAGAATCATATTTTAAACGGATGTGGAAGGAAGGAAGAAATCTCACTGAATCGGCAAACGTTTTTGAAATATTTGAAGCTTAGTCTAGTCCAGTATGGTGCTAAGCAACAAATGTCGATTCTGATTGAATCTTACTAGTCATAAGTATACGTTCCTTTTAAAATAATATCTTTTTCATGATAATTGCTATCATTATCTATGAATTTATTTTCTTTCTGTTTATCATTAGTACAGATGTTATTTAAAGTTAATTATCTAATTTTTCGAGCGATATTATTAATTCACTTTTTTAAAAATTATTCCATTATTTAAAAATGTTGCCATTTTCCGGAAACGAACATGGGAATGTATGAAAAAGATGTGTATCATAAGAATATCGAACAAGAAAATTTTATTTCTTTAATTCATAACTTGAAAGAAAGGTATTTTCAGAAATTTTCAAAAGTGAGAGCACACTTTCAAATTTGTTAAAAAGAATAGATCTGTATGAAAGAAAAAGATCTGTTAAATCAGAAAAAGATCTGTTCGAAAAGAGTTATTTTTGAAAAGAAAAAAAAAATTCGCATTCATTTTCAAAATTAAATTCATTGTTCATATTTACTGTTCACCGAAAATAAAGAAATTTTATTAAAATATTTAAAAAAATGATTACCATAGATAAGTATTTTGGATTTAATCTATGGGAATACTAAATAGTAATTCCTGATTAAATCCTTTTGTGAAACATCAGCATTTTTATAAATTCCCCTTTCATATTAAGAAAAGGTGTTTATCTAGTCAACTATTCAGTATTTAAGATCTGTACTGCTATAAATGTTGTTCATTTTCATCATTCACTTTTACTATGCTTTAAAATTTTTTATATAGAATATTATATTGTTCAACATACATAAATTCAACTCAAATTGTAAATTTATAGCTTGTAAAATAAGTCTTGTTATATATACATAACATGCATTTTATGGTATATGTCAAAGGTATATGCTATTTTTAGTAAAAGTTCAAAATATTCATTTTTAATTGAATCTCAAAATTAAATTTTGTTTTAGTAAATTTTAAAGTATAAAATAACTAAGTACAAAAATCGTTTTAAAACTCATATGCTTTTGATTGTATTATTTTATGAAATTGCAATTTACATTTTTATTGATAATTATTAAAAAACATGTCTTTTTCATATTAACTAAAAATTAATTTGTCTAAAATTTTATTGCAACTTTTTGGCAAATGTTAGGTGTAATGTATTTTTTAAAAAGCATTCATTATAATTATTAGCTGATTTTTTTTTTTTTTTTTTTTACCTAAATGTTAAGGATTACTTTCTTGTAAATATCAAATGCAAAATATTTTTTTCTTAAAAGACAATTGATCATTACTTCCATTTTGAAATTGTTAAATATAAAAAAATTAAACTTTTAAGTACTTAGTTGCTTTTAAAATAAATGATCAAAAATAACTATAGAAATTTATTCCACAAAAATGTCTGTCTTTTGATTGTTGTTATTATTATTATTATCATTTTTGCTTTATAAATATGGATTGCATCATTCGTTGAAAAAACAATTATTATTATTATTATTATTATTACCTTGCAAATATTGATTGAATTTCTTATTAAAAACTATTATTATTTTTACTTTACAAATATTGATTGCATCACTTATTGAAAATTATTATTATTATTGATTGCTTCACTTATTGAAAACTGTTATTATTGATTGCTTCACTGTTATTATTGAAAGCATTTATTGTTATTTTTATTCTACAAATATTGATTGAATCTCTTACTGAAAACAATTATTATTATTATTATTTGCAAATATTGATTGAATTTCTTATTAAAAACTACTATTATTTTTACTTTACAAATATTGATTGCATCACTTATTGAAAATTATTATTATTATTGATTGCTTCACTTATTGAAAACTTATTGAAAATTATTATTATTATTGATTGTTATTATTGATTGCTCCACTGTTATTATTGAAAGCATTTATTGTTATTTTTATTCTACAAATATTGATTGAATCTCTTACTGAAAACAATTATTATTATTATTACTTTGCAAATATTGATTGAATTTCTTATTAAAACTATTATTATTTTTACTTTACAAATATTGATTGCATCACTTATTGAAAATTATTATTATTATTGATTGCTTCACTTATTGAAAACTGTTATTATTGATTGCATCACTTATTGAAAGCATTTATTGTTATTTTTATTCTACAAATATTGATTGAATCTCTTATTGATAACAATTATTATTATTATTACCTTGCAAATATTGATTGCATCAGTTATTGAAAGCATTTATTGTAATTGTTACTCTACAAATATTGATTGAATCTCTTTTGAAAACAATTATTATTATTATTACTTTGCAAATATTGATTGCATCAGTTATTGAAAGTATTTATTGTTATTTTTACTTCACAAATATTGATTGCAACTGAAAACAATTATTATTATTTTTACTTTACAAATATTGATTGCATCACTTATTGAAAACAATCTAAGCAAAATCAAAATTCCGTCCATTGGCTTGTGATGATTACAAATTCAAAAACGTGATTCAGTCTAAAAAAAAGTGATTTCACTGTATATATTTTTTTCATTGGTGAGAGAAGAAAAAAATTGCACAATTAACAAAATCATAATTAGAACAACATGAAATTTAAATTTTAAATTGAATGGTAATTATGTTTACCTCAAATGATGCTCTACATTAAATGTTTATCAAATCTTATGAATACTTTTAATGCTTCATATATTGTCACGAGACATTTTAAAAATTCATATACATGTATATTTGCTCCCAGAAAGTAGCTATTTGTAACATTAAAAAAATGCAAATGTATGTGATTATAAAGTTGGATTATAATTCAAAAAGAATATTGTAAAATTGATGTGTATTATTGAAAGTGCTGTGAAAATTATTTTTTATAAGTTGGTCATTGTATGAATTATAAATTTTTTTTAATTTTATAGTTGTTGCCACTCTTAATCAACATTTTTACTGCATTTAAATTATTAATTTTTATTTCTAGCTATTATTTGAATGTTTGTTTTCTTTTCAGTTTTGATGTTAATTATATTTTATTACATTGGAAAAAAAGATATTTTTTTTATTTATTAAAATATATTACTTAAAAATCATGCATTTAGCAATCTTAATAAATAATTTAATTTTAAATTATGACAAGATGGTTACAATTTATAAAAATTTATTTGCCATTCAAATATATTTCATGCCATTTTATTATTAAAAAAAAAAAAAAAAAAAAAAACTGATTTCAGTGAGCAACTTAACAAAATGCAGCTAAATTATAAGATTTTAAATTCTTAAAAGTGCAATGGAAGTTTTATAGAAAAATTTTTAAGGCTATTTTTTAAATAATATTTTGATGTTCATTATCCCTATTCTTATTTATATTAATTCTATGAAAAACGAAGTTAAATATAGTTTTAAGGATTATCATACACTTTTGTCTAACAATGAAAATACTTTGGGTTTTTATTCAGTACTGGATTAGATTTGTATCAAATTCAAATATTAAATATATACAGTAATTTAATAATTAATACAAAAGATTAACAAATAGATTTATTACATTCAGTAATTTCTTACCTAATAATCTGGAGATTATACTTTAATCATTAGTGCAGATTACAGGTCTGTAATTTTATGTGGTAATTTCTGTTGATTTTTTTCTTAAGTTTTATATAAAAAAATTTTATTAAAACCAATGTCTAAAAATGATTTTGCAGGAAAAAAAAATAAACTTTTGTGTGAGTGGAGAAGCCAATCTTTTAAATGTAAAGTTAGAAACTCATAAAAATTTTTGGAATGGAAAAAAGTAGGAATATGGAATCATAAAAGTATGGAATCATATAAATAGACAAAATGCAAGCATAGTCTACATCAGTATGTACTATTAAATGAAAAAGGTCTAGAATGAAATCGTAATTAAGAATTATAAACACTTTTCAGAAGGTCAAATTAGTAATTAACTTTTAAATTGATAAAGATTTTCATCTGTCAAATATGAAAGATTGCAAACAATGGGGAAAAAATGGTTTCTTTTGTTTTTACTGTAATTCTTTTATGCGTATTTCTTTCTTTCGGTTTTTATTGTTTTTGATTTTTTAAATATTGTTATTGTATTAAAAACGTTCTTTAAAACTGAAAAACGTTTTCTAGTAGCAAAAATACCATCATGTATACGTTTATGCATGCGTTTTGACATACCATGAACGAATCTTGATTGGTACATGGTATGTCAAAACTAAAAAGCGTGAATCATTTCCGGTGTTTACGCCAATGCGTATTATACCAGTTCTTTTTGGGATTTTTTTTCAAACCAAAAGTTACGCCTTGCTGGGATGTAAGTTGGAAATTACTGTAATTTAATAATTTGTATCAGCAAATTACTAAGCAATGTTTTCGCTAATTTCTAACTTAAGTGAAGACTAAGTGTTGAGTAGCCATTATTTATAAATATTATGAGTAACACTTGGTGTTTAAGTATTTTCTTCATTGTAAAGAACATGTCATGAATTATTACGTAATACATCATTATGTACATAATTATCATTTTTAAATGCAACCAGTGTTGTTAAAAAAATGATTGTGTCATTTGAAATATCATCTCCGCATTTAATATTGTCATTGACCTTGTATAAAACTTTGTTTCATTTAATTAGCTTTTTGGAAATATAATCAAATGATTTAGAATAAAACAATGGGTTTCATTTAAGGAAATTAATTAATTTCATTTCATTAACTTCCTTTATTCATTTAATTTCAATAATTTCTTTTCAATTCACTTCATTTCATTAACTTTCTTTTTCAATTTCATTAACTTTCTTTAATTCCTTTCATTTCATTAATTTCTTTAATTAATTAGCTTTTGGAAAATAATTAAACGATTTAGAATAAAACACTAATGTTTTATTTAAGGAAATTAATTCATTTCATTTCAATAATTTCCTTTAATTCACTTCATTTCATTACTTTCCTTTAATTCATTTCATTTCATTAACTTCATGAAATTATTCTTAGAAAATCGTGTGTTGTTATATTGTTGAAATCGAATTATTGCAACCAGAAATTCAAAGCTTTAAAAGATTCTTTTTATTTTAATTAGAGTTTTGGATTATTCTGTACAATATATCATTTTTTTTTTATATTAAGAAAATCATTAATTTTTTAAAAATTAAAATACAAAGCAAAAACAGGAAATATATTCTGGAAATTATTAATACAAAAAAGTATAAAATTATTAATCTTTAAAATTAGAATAAATTTCAAATTTTTTGATTGATATAATACATTTGTATAATTTATTGAAGAAAAAAATTAGTTGTATGTTTTTGCTTAGTGCATTTTTGCATTAAAGCATTATTTTGTATTACTTTTGCATTTCTCTTTTGATGTCATTCATTTTTTAGTTTGGAAATGTCATCTTTCATGCCTTGCCATTTGATCACGTGATAGCTTTATAGGTACTTAATTCGTGTACATAAACTCTTGAAAAATTGGATGAAATGTGATTTATTGTTATCGAAAAATTGTGTTTTAGTTTGTTTTTTTTTTAAATGCTGGTATTATATGTGCCATAAAGGTTTTGTAAATGTGTTTATTGAATAAAAGTAGCCTAGATTTTGAGGATTCAATTTTCTCTGACTCATTTTATTTGCATTAAAACAATTTTATATATTACATACTAAATTAGTATTATTACATAGACTGAATTGTTTTGTGTCAATTTTCACTTTAACACTCAATCACGTAATGATTGGTTTTTATACACTCATGTCCATAAATTAAGGGATAATGAAGTTCAGGCAAAGAAAGAGACAGAAGCAAAACAAATTTGACTTATTTTAAAGTCTATTTATTAAACATTTTGTATGTTTGACATAATTAATAAAATTGCGATTTTACTCCCTGGAGCAAATTTCAAAAAAGAACCTATTTACAAAAACAGTATAACATGGTTAGTATGATGGTTAATATGGATTATGTCTCCCGGACGATGCAATACAGGCCTTACAAAGCCTAGGCATGCTGAGTATCAAATTATCAATCTGATCTTGGGGAATATTACACCACTCATCAAGCAATGCCCTCCGAAGTTTTGACAGGTGGGGGGGTTGACGGGCTGCAATTGTCGGCCTTTTGCTCTATTGGATTCAAGTCCCGTGAGTATGCTGGCCAATCCATACGGGTGATATCCTCCAGTTAAAGGCATTCGTCTACAATGTTTGCACGGTGAGGGCGGGCGTTGTCATCCATAAACTTTGGCGCCCCGAAACAAACGTACATGTTGTTCCAGAATGATGAAATGTGGCCCGTCATCGTTACACTCTGAACATGCAGTTCAGTTCTGGAACCAAGAATAATTCCTCTCCAAATGAGCCATCCTGCACCACCGTAACGATGCCGTTCAATGGTGTTTCTTTGGTAACGGGTACCTGGCGCTCTCCATATGAAAGTCCGGCGAGAATTTAAAACCAAACCTGGACTCGTCGGAAAACATCACACAAGACAGCTGTTGCGGTGTCCACAAGGCATGTTTCTCCAGGTTAATCGCAGGCGACAGTGAATTGCGGTAAGTGGAACACATCTGACAGGCCTACGAGCATATAGACCAATGTGCCCTAAGCGTCTGTACACGGTCTGCCTTGAAACTGTCGTACCGGTAGTTGAAGAGAGCTGACGAGACAGGTCATGCTGTGCTCCGTCTGTTTCTTTTGGCAGTAACTCTAAATACCGGTCCTCATTCGTCGTTGTAATTTGGGGGCGAACTTGCTGTAACATCTACTCACATTACCATCATCTTGGAATCGTTTAATTGGGCGATTCCAAGTTCCTCAGATACTTCCAGCTAGGTACGTCCACATTCCAGTCGTCCGATAATTCTACCAATAAAAATCATCCAAATGCTTCCTTTGTGCCATAACTATGCGGTTATTGCACTGAAAGGCTTTTAAAGCGCTTGTGAACAATTTTACTTTTTGCCACCATTCCTTATATAACCCTCTCTTACACTCTCGTCATTGTGATGTACTTATCTGCGCCATCTGGTGGTTTCCTGTAATTTGCATATTCTTCTTCAAGATGTGTGTGATAATTCTACAGGTGAAATTTTTATTTTAGAGTTCAATTTCTGTGTGATTCCGAATTATCCTTAATTTATGGACATGAGTGTATTAATTTACCTTGTTTCTATGTAATCCTACTAAATTTGATTTTTACCTTAGAAATGTATTTAAATTATTTGAAGGAATTGAATTCTAATTCCGATTGCTCTGATTTTCAGAATTGTTAACATGTCACTCCAATGCAAATAGTGTCATAATTCTCAGTTAATTTCGGATTTCTGCGTTACAAAAGTTAAGTGTAAAATATATATGTTCTATAGTTGCTTTTAATAAATATGTTTTCTTTAATTAAATAATAAATTGTACCCCATAATCAGTGGCGGTTAATTGACAACGAAGTAGAAATTTATCGAGAAAATATTGCATTATTTAGATAATTAGAAGGTCGATAATTTAACTTTCACGGTAAAATTCTAATTCAGGAAAAAGCACAATTTCGTTCTAGATTGGGTTTTATTTATAATCTAAATAATTTTTGTCGGAATATTTGATCACTTATTGTGAAATAGAGAGGGGCCTGATGGTTTGTAGTGGTTCGGAATCCACTTTAAGCCGTAGGTCCCGGTCCTAATTGGATCGTAGAGCGCTGCGGGGGCATTGTTACTCCGCGTCCGTGGCTTACCATCAAGTTACACGCGCCCCCTGGGTAATGCAAAGTGAGTAACATCGGTGCAGGTCTTATGGCGAAAGATCACGGTCTATTTGCCAACTGCATTAGAAGAAGAAAAAAATTGTGAAATAGATAATTCATGAATTAATTTCAGAAGAAGTTTACGGTATATGAAAATAATTTATGATTTTTATTTAACTAGAAGAACTTCTTGGAATTGGTTACAGTTTTTGGCAACAAACTAGAGGAAATTTGTAAATAGATTCACACCCACGAAAAAAAAAAAAATGGATTTCACGATGTTAATAAATTTCTTTATTTACAAAAATTACACACTCATAAGTCTTTCCTTCTGGCTTTGTATCTATTCTATTTATTCTTGATATGGACTTCACTTCACATAACTTATGAGTATGAGATTTTTGACAGTTATTAATGCTTCATCTCAATTTATCCAAATGCTAGTAAAATATAGAGACACTGTAATGTAATCTAATGATAGATCTACTATAAAATCAAAAATTCATAAATCTACGATTGTCTTTCAAATATGATAGTTCTAATCTTAAGCTTGAAAGATGATTTTGAAAGAACTAAATTATTGTAAGGTATTTCTGGATTTCTGGTTTTTTTTGAAAATAAGCAAGTGCAATAAATATAAAGAAGAAATGAATAGTTATATCAACATTGTTAAAGTCTTATAATATCATCATATATATTAGATATCCAACAAAAAGATAAAACCTTATATCAGAAAGCATTTTGTAGTTTATTTCTTGATCTCTCATATTTCGTACATTGAAACAAAATGTGTTCCACAGTGTCTGACAGATGGAGTGTGACCGATCTAAGGAATTTTGCGTTTGATGGATATGTTTTTGTCCGAAATTCAGAAAGCAATTCATCTTCTTTTCAATTTATGAATAGAAGTTCACTAGAAGTCTTAAGGTTGTTTAAAAGAATATATTCTTGAGCTTATTTTCTGTTTACCCATTGAACTGCTGTTTTTTTGAAGTGCCTTCTTTTTGTGGAAAAATTAGGTCCCCTGGAGATATCCAATGAGAAATTATGGTATTTGCTGCTAATTTTGCTAGAGAATCTACTTGTTGATTTTATATAATGCCGGCATGCGCTGGAGTCCAAACTAAATTGCTAAAAATGCTGTTTAAGATATATTGAATTTGATTCTAGTTTGATGACATGATAGAAAAATTGTAATTTTGTAAAACTAAAAAGAAGAAGAAAAACTCTATGTAAAGATAATATACACTCATGTCCATAAATTAAGGATACTGAAGTTCAGGAAAATTTTAAAGAAAGACAGAAGCAAAACAAATTTGACTTATTTGTAAAATCTATTTATTAAACAAAAGGTAAACAGCAAAAAAGATGCTATAAATTTGACATAATTAATAAAAATTGCGATTTTTACTCCCTGGAGCAAATTTCAAGAAAAAGAACCTATTTACAAAAAACAGTATAACATGGTCAGTATGAGGGTTAATATGGAGTATGTCTCCCGGACGATGCAATACAGGCCTTACAACGCCTAGGCATGCTGAGTATCAAATTATCAATCTGATCTTGGGGGAATATTACACCACTCATCAAGCAATGCCCTCCGAAGTTCCGGTTGACAGGGTGCTAGCCAATTGGCCCTCAGACCGCAAATAGAAAATGAGATGAAAAAAAAAAAATTTTGTTTGAGAAACTGTCTTTGATACAATGGAAGCTGACCAGCTTTTTGCATAAAATGGGGATCGGAATCCATTTTGGAACACCTGTTGCTAATCGTCAAAGATATGTAGTATGTCTGTAGAGAAAGGCATGTGTGTTTGGATTCGAAGATCACTATGTCTAATAAAAATAGGAGACCCATATTAGAATAAGATTCTTATAGTGGAATTTTCAATTTGAGTGAGATGCCAGGACCGTCAATCCCAGGAATCAGCTGCAATTGCTTTGAATGCATTTAACTTTTTAATGGTTCTGTTTATTAGATATAGAAAGTCTTGTTTGAAAGCAAGGTTGTGGGTGAAAAAGGATACCAACAAATAGGACGAACTGGGGCCTGAATGGTCGAAGTGGCTAGCGCTCTGGCACTCGGTACCAAGGTTTCGGGTTCGAGTCTGGCGGTGCCATGGATGTGTAGTGGTTCGGAATCCGCTTAAAAATAGGAGACCCGGTCTAATAGGATCGTAGAGCGTTGCGGGGGCATTGTTACTCCATGGGTTATCTTCAAGTCAATCCCAGGCGCCCCCTGGGTAATGCAAAGTGAGTAACGTCTGTGCAGCGCTTGCCTTAAGGCATCAAGACAGCTGTCTCAGTGTTTGCCAGCTGCATTAGGAAGTAATAGGGTGAACTGTTTCTATGGAATATTGAATCTGCTAGAGTTGAATTGAATTTGTTTTTATTTGAAAAATCTATATTTCCCATTTCTTAGTTTGAAGGATGAATTTCCATGTTTCACACCATTGCGTGATTTTACGAAGGGAGTAATTTGAAGGTTCAAGAGAAATTTTTCGTGACTTTTGTCACGAAAATAAAAAATTTTCATTTACATATAATAAACATTCGGTATGAGCAGGAATGATGTCAAAAATATCACGCATTTATATCGTGAGTAGGAAAGCGTAGAACATAATCTTGTTGAACGCCACAAATGGAAAATAATTTCGTCCAAATCGCCAAGAATTATACAAGTGGAAGAAATTTGACGATAAATTGCAACCAACCAATTGATGTGAAATGGTCTTTAAAACAATAAATATTGTCTGTGGTAAAAGTTTTACGCGGAAGATGAATTGCGACGGCCCGTATTTCATTTTCAGAGTGGGGAAAATCAATAAAATTAAGAACACTGTAAGGTTTAGTAGATTCGACCAGCAATTAAAAGTCTTCCTCTTCGTGTATTATCAGATCGATTGGCTCTATAAATTAGCTTGTCAGGTAAGTGAACTGATATTCGGAGTTAAGTAATTGTTTCCAGTATTGCTAAAACTTTTTTTTTCTTTCTAATGCAGCTGGCAAACACTTAGACAGCTTGGTCATGGATGCCTTAAGGTAAGCGCTGCACAGACGTTACTCACTTTGCATTACCCAGGGGGAGCGTGTCACTTTCAAGATAAGCCCGGACGCGGAGTAACAATGCCCCCGCAATACTCTACGATCCTATTAGACCGGGACCTACGGTTTAAAGTGGATTCCGGACCACTACAAACATCCATGGCACCGCCGGAACTCGAACCCGAAACCTATGGTACCGAGCGCCAGAGCGCTAACCACTCGGCCATTCAGGACCCGTATTGCTAAAACTTGAACAGAAGAAAAAGTCAAATAAAAAAGATCCTCGGGTTCGGATAGTGGAAGTGATCCATTGATATTAAATGTGGGATAGAATATAAAAAAATTAAATAAAATTGAAGAAAATTTTACAATTAAAAAAAAGAAAGCTTAATTCACTTGCTTAGTTCTTTGGATTGATTGTTATGCCATATGATAGGAGGAGAGAATTGGAGACAGAGTACCGGGATCTGTTAAATTTGATATGGTGCGGTCAAAATCTTGTAATATCTCGAAGCCCAATTTTTTGCTTTAATATTGTTTTTTATCTGTAAGTGTAGTTATTGGAGTTGTATTGGTGGAAGTAGATAGTTTCTTTATCGCTTGGTTGAGGGTGAAATGGGAGACTGTTATATTTTCTGCAAGAGTTTTAATGAAATTTTGAAAAGTTGAGGTTTTTATTTGACAGATTTCTCTAATCCTTTATTGGGTTTTTAAGACTTTTTGTTTAAACAACTAAGTCATTTCTTCTTTTATAATATAAGAGCTAGATAAAGGAATATCATTTTGGTGTTTAGATGACAAAGAATCTTCTTTTGGAATAAGATGAAGATTTCTTATATTCTATAGAAGAAAGACGGTTCAGTGTTTTGAATTTTAGAAATTTGCGCTTATTGCAATTGTTGTCCGTGGTCCTAAGGTTCCTCACCGCAATTAGAACATTTAAGAAATTTGGCTGAGCATGAATTTGTGTAATGTTGGGAGCTGTAAATTTCCCATGCCCGGATTTCCCAACTGAGAAGTTAGTGACTCTTGGGAAGACATGCAGATCAGGGCTGCCATCCAAAGAGATTTCTGTCCAATTGCATACACTATGTCAACCCACCTATCTTGTTCGATCATAGCGGGTTATCGTTTCACTTTTCATAGTAATTCTGGACTGATCAGTAAGAAGTACAGACTTCTATTGACCTGTTGTTCTATTGACCAATTGTTCATGCCCATTTAAATCTTTCACTTCGGCGAGGTACACACTATTCTAGACATCTTGCATACAGATCTCCAATTCGATTCTGCGCATAATACATTTGAAGACCAACCTCCAACAATGCTACAAGAGAATGTGTCAGGTGAGTTGGTGCAACAGTTCTGTGCTTGTTTGAAGTTGGCTGCAAATAGCAATCATCGTACAAATAGCAATCGAGACTCGTAACCCCAGGTCTTCTTCGACTGTACCTTTACAAGCTGATTCTTTTCTTCAAAATACATTACACATATGAATTACAGAAAGGATCACATTCAACTATCTTGACACACAGGGTTGTTCTCTGATCACTCTCCATTTGCCCAAAGATTCGCGATCATAATTCTTCAAAGAAAAGATGTGGTCGAGTATTCGTATCTAAAAATGGGGAACTCGAAATTTTACTACGCAGTTTCTACTTACAGTAACTGTAAATGATTATAAAGCTTGGTTTCGGCCACTTGTAAACCAGCATTAGATCCACTAATTTCCATATTACAATCTGGAAATTAGTGGATTTTTTGTATGCATATTACACAATTTGTATAGAAGTCTTATTTTTAACCATGGAAGGCTCTTCTTTGCCTTAATGTTTAGAAACCTGAAAATCAATTGATTTTTTTAACATAAAAAGTTGTTGATAACATGATGTTGGGGTATCTCCTGAAGAGTACAAGGGAATCAAATATCATGGTACTCCCGAATAATATTGGCTATGGTGATTACCAGCTCGGAGTCTAAATCTTCTTCCAAGGGGTGATCTAGATAATGCATGGCGGCTGCAACGGCTGAGCGATCAAAAATATAATGTGGAGTAAGCTCGAAATAAGGGCATTTGCCACATTTCTGGTATTTTTTTAACGCCATCAGCAGAAATGTTCATATTTTTGTGATGCTTCATCCTTAAGCTTGTGAGAGTAATGGCTGTTTTCCTGTCAATATTTAGTTCTGTAATTTGATATTTAGTTTTGATCTTAGAAGAATCATAAATTTAGATTTTGTGAAGGCAATTGCCTCTGCAAAGGAAGTGGGAATGACAGTCTGATCCAGACTTCTGGCATTCTTCGCCAAAGAATCTGCAATTTCATTCAATTCCACATCCACATGAGCAGGGATCCATTGTAGAATAATGTATTTTATAGATAGATCAATGAACTTTGAAAAAACATAACTGAACTACTTTTTAGTGTTACATCATTGAGGTTTGTAATGAGAATTTGTTTCCTTCTATCTTATTTATGGTTCATAATTTAAATGCGAAGTTAAGTCAACAACAAGATGCACGAAAGCAGATTTCGTCATCGCCTTGTTTTGTTTTTCTACAGAGTGCATTGATCTGTCAGGGCCTTAAACTCTTTATCTAAATAAAGTAATAAACTAGACGCGAGATAAGAACATGACGGATACAGGTGAAGTTTCAGGAAACGTTAGAAGTATACTAATGGTGAGGACCCAATAAAGTAAATAAAAAATATTCAAATAAGTTTAAGCTAGGCGAGAAATTAAGATTAAAGAGTTAAAAATTAATAAATAATTAGAATTTTTACGAAATTAATCATAAAAAGGACTAAAAAACCCAAAAGAGAAAAGCATGTGAGTGCCCAGAAGGAAAGGGATGTCAGCCCCATGGAAGAAATGAAGACTGGAAAAAGTAGATTTAAAAAGTAAAAATGCTTTTTGTTATTATCAATTATTATTATTTAGTGCGATTTTCAGTTTTGATCTTCTTTGTAGCATGGATAAAAGGAAACTTTTTAATTATGTTTGAAAAATAGTTTTTAATTATGTTAAAATTTATATTAAAACTTATTATTAAACTTATATTAAACTATGTTTGAAGGTTGTAGATTAACTTTGAAATATTATTTGATATAGTTAGTTATAACTTATTATTTTTTTTATTACTATATGATGTACAGTTAGCTATATGGTCGATATTACAAAAAAAAAAATTCCAAGAACTGGAAATAAGTGAAAATGAAGACAAAAAATGGACCTATGGATTAACAGTACATTAAAAAAAACGTGAAGAAATAAGACAAGAAGTTCCAGAAGTCTTATTGAAAATAACTGCAATCTATCTAAGAGAGAATCAACATTTTAAAATAAAATGAGAAACTTATGGGAGCTACTGGGGTTAAAAAAATCACATTTATGTATATTATCCACAAAACAAAGCAGAGATAAAATGTTTATCATTTTTAATAACAATTTTTAACTGAAAATTATACAATAATGATAAGTAAAATCAATATTAAAGGGATTCTTTTTATAAGTAACTTAATCGGCATCGATAACATCTACTATCATTACAACATTAAAAATATTTTAAAAAATCATACAAAAATAACGCTACATTTGATTTAGTGCGCATGCGCGAAATTTTGTTTATAACCATTTGTAAGACACGTTTTATTTAAATTACACGAAATTTAAAGTTAGAAGAATTTACTAAATTAAATATAAAAAAAAAAAATATTAAATTCATAAACGAAAAAAAAATAAAATTGATAAAATTCAAATGATAAATAATTATAATTAAATATATGAGCGTAAATAAAAAACACACAGACTCCATTTGTCACTCAATTGCAAATCAATTAGTAAAATCACGAACTAACTGGAATTGTTTCAAAATCTTTCGTCACGCATCAGATAAAAATTCGACGAATTTTGACGAAATTTCATTTGCAACAGTTTTTAAGTTATAAACACTCATAGGTAATTTATTTAAAAAAATCAAAATTATTTATTCTGTTTGTTTATTTAAAATTTTATCTGTGTTAAATATTAGAAAAAGCAGACGAATTTTTTTTGGCAAAATATTAGAAAAAGCAGACGAATTTTTTGGCAAATATTAGAAAAAGCAGACGATTCTTAAACTAATAGTTTCAAAGGACAAAATTTATTAAACGAATTATTATTTTTTTTTCATGTTCCTTTCTTAATTTTTTTTTATTTTTTTTTTTTTTTTTTTTTGCTAATTTTTAATGCTTGCTAAGGTAATGCTTGTTTTAATCTGTAACGTTTGTTAATTTTTTTTTTTTTTTTTTTCAGAGAAGAAAAACTTTATTTCTCATTGTTGTAAATTATAACCAAACATTCTATTGCATTGACAGTGTTTCCATATTCTTCAAAAAATATAAAGACTAGCTGTTTAGATTTAAAATAATGATTAGAAATATCGCTCTTTGGCTTTATTTTTAAATTACTTGATTTATATATAAAACATATATTACAAGATTTGGAATGAATTTATAGAAGTAACAATTAACTGTAACAGTAACAAATAACGAAATGACAAAATTAACCTCAGACCGTAGTAATGTTTAAGATTTTTCTTTTTCTAGCAAATATGAATATAATGAATTGTTGGAAGAATTTTTAAATTAGCTTCTTTCTGAAAGTGATTTTGGATATTTTGTTTTATATCTTTTGAAATTGAATCTAAAAAATTGATTAAATAGAAAAATTTGAATCTAAAATCTTAAAACTATTTGTTTATTTATTTGAATTATCATGATAAATCTCCAGAATGTACTTCCATTTTTTTTATCAGATCTTTGTTTCACTTTCTGACGTGTTTAATGCATATTTTATCAATTTATTCTTGAGATTTTTTTCCTCACATTATCAAAAATAAACTTTTAAACTTTGAATGCTAGTTTATTTATTTAGTGATATATTGAAACTGAATTTGATTGGTTCGAAAAATTTCAAAGAAAAGAGTCAAATTGATTACTGACACAGTTGATTTTTAGAGGGAAAACTAAGAAACAGAATTTTAGACAGAAAATTAAAATAAATTATTAAATATTTCAATCCTTTTATTAGAAAAAAATTTTAAAAAAAAAAAAAATGTAAATATGTTTGAGAATGCTAAGCAAAATACTTAAACAAGTAATATATAAAAAAAAAAATTTAAAGTCAATTACTTCTTTTATTTGTCACTATATTGCAGGAAGACCTTTATAAATAATTTTCGCTCATTTTTTAAGTTTATCTGGCGCCATCTATTGATAGATATATGCAACTTAAATCTAAAAAAAAAAAAAAAAAATCAATTAATTAAATTTAATGAATGAATTAATATTTGAAAAAAACTGTATTAACATCCAGTGTCATCCACTACAAGTTCCAAAAAATGTATCTGAACTTGAGTGGATGAATAAAAAAGTGGTTTAGGAACCATTGAAAATTTGAACAAGATATATATAGGGAGAGTGTGAGCTAATAGAAGGAATTTAATAAGGATTATTATCTAAAAAATGTTTTTATATGAAACATGAAAAAAAAAAATTAAGAAAAATAATTAGCTCTTGTCTCGCAATAGTGCATTTAACATTTTATTCGTAAATAATGTTCTACAAATAATAAGATCGATATTTTAAGCTTTAGTGTATCTAAGCAATATTGTCATTGAAAAAGAATAAATAAACAATCTTAATGAATCAATGTATGCAATCCATCAAGTCGCGTTTGTTTTGTAATGCATTTACAAATCGTTTGAAAATCTTCTGTTTGTGTAAATCGTTTGCATCAGCAACATCTCATTTCACGATTTATGATAGCAGAATACTCCTTAATTTTTCTTCGATGTTGTCATCAGTTTTCAAGGCTGAGTTCTAAAATTGTGATTATGTGCAGAAGCGATTTGAGGTAATTACTTTAAAGGTGTCTTAAAATTTTCTCCATTCCATGATGTCTAACGCACAAGAATAACTCGCTTGAAACGGAACAGAAATAGAACAGTTTTTAAAAAAGTTTTCAAACAGTAAGTGTTTTTGTCTTGACTAATTATATCTTATTAATTATAAAATTTTAATTATATTATTATTATTATTATTAATTATAAATTTATTATTTACTATATTTTATTAATTTGAGAAAAACTTGAAAATTTTTATATATTTAAAGTAATTAAATTAAATTAATTAAAATTTTTAATTTTAATTTAATTAATAATTAATTTTATTAATTATATGTATTTGAAGTCACTTTAAGCAATTTTTTCCACCTAGATTTAAGTTTAGCAACATTTTTTTCTTTAATTTTAATATGTTTTAAAAATGTTTATCAATTTACGTTTTATTAGGGATTGCCTAATATATAAATTAATGCGAAAGAATATTAATTTAAGACAAAATTGCAAAATAAGGTCCATTGGAATTTGGCGTCAAACATTTTTCTCCAAAATGAGCCTAATAACGGATTTGCGAAGTGCAACCCTACAACGATAGTCCGGTTGCACGAAATAGAATTTGAATAAAAACAAGTAATAAGAAAAAAATTTTTTTAAGTTAATTCAACTTTATTTACAGAAAGTCCTTCATAAATAAAGTTGAAATTTTCCCTCTTACATCTGACGCCATCTATTGGTAGATACATGCAACTTAAATCTAAAAACTACTAAAATTAATTAATTAAATTTAATTATATTTAATTAATTGCTAATTATTGTTATATTTCAAAAAACTATTAACATCAAGTATCATCCACTACAAGTTCTAAAAATGTATTTGAACTCGAGTGGATGAATAGAAAGTATTTTATTAACGATTAAAAATTTGAACAAGATATATTTAGCGAGTGTGTGAATTAATAGTAGGAATTGAATAAAGAAAAAATCTAAAAATTTCTGGAATTTTAAGGGGAAAAAATCAACTTACCCCGGATCCTCAATAATGATGAATGACGGGACTCTGGACCGGGATTTTTACTACATAGAGAAGTCGGACGCAGAACATTCTTAGCAATCAATCCTTCAAACATGCACCATTCAATAATCGACAGTTTACCTTGACATTCCAAATCTCTGAAGAAATACGTTGCTGTCTTATCTTCCCATCCCCATCCAAAATCTGTTACTTAACTATACTTCAAATTTAAAAAAAGGATGAGGACAGATGGCGAGATAAAGTGTGGAGTTCGAAATATTAGATAGCGAGTGAAGTGTCCAGGGCTGGTGTGGAGTGTTGACTTGAAAATGGACAGATGGGAAAGAAGGAAAAAAAAAAAAAGAGAGATGGAAGGAAAAAGGAAAGCAAGTAATATAAAAAAAAAAATTTAAAGTCAATTCCTACTTTTTTTTTTCACTATATCGCAGAAAGTCCTTTATAAATAATTTTCCTTCCAGGGCCTGAATATAAGGTTTTTCCCGGCGGTGCCATGGAAGTGGTTCGGAATCCAGTTTGAACCGTAGGTCCCGATCTACTATGATCGTTTTTTCGGGGACATTGTTACTCCGCTTCCGTGGCTTATCTTCTTTATCTTCACGCAACCCCTGGGTAGTTATAAATCCAAGACAGTTTTTCATTCATTAGAAAGGAAAAAATAATTTTTTTCCTTATTTTAAGTTAGAAAAAATTCTCTTTCTCTCACGCATCTTTCTATCTCTCTCACTAATTTATGTACATGTTTCCTTTTCATTTTGTTCCCTCCTTGACTCAGACTAGAACCCAGAATGAAAAAAAAAAAAAAATCTGCAAAAAAAAAAAAAAAAAAAATTTTTACAGCGATCTACACGCTTCGCCACTGATGGCATTTATTCCTAAATTTATATCTTGCTAAATATCTTATTTACGAGAAATTTTTTTCTTCCATATATAAAACTAAAATTAATTAATTAAATTTAATGAATGAATTAATATTTGAAAAAACTGCATTAACATCTAGTGCCATCCATTACAAGTTAAAAAAAAAAAAAATGTATTTGAGTGAATGGATAATAAAAAGTATTTTATGAACGATTGAAAATTTGAACAAGATATAAATAGGGAGAGTGTAAACTAATAGTAGGAATTGAAAAACTATTCGATGATGAGCCCCGAACTTTGGAACTTTTGCTAGCAAATGCACGCACTCCTTCCTTATGGCTGGCTGCTTGCTTAATGCCTCGACATGCGGTAGGAATCGAACGAAGAATTCAAATGAAAATAAAAGAAATAATACATTTTTATTACAATATACTTCATCATGTTTTGAAATGAAATGCTGAAAAATCTGCTCGGCAAATTTCAATTTATCATGTGGGAACATGGTTTCTTTTATTTTTTTTAATTGCCCTATATAAACCCGAGCATTTGGCCGACCGTCAACCAGACACCTACTGCTTATCTTATGCTACGTTGGATATCCATCATCACCTTCCCAGTCAATTTGGGCGGCATAATTCCACGGGTCTTTCCACTCGGCAATCTTGGATCGTCATCTTCTGGAGGATCGGCCGCATGGTCTTTGTTTTTTCCCAGGGGACTTGAACGTCAGGGTTGACTGAAAACCTGGCGGCAGGCATGGATGTTTTGTCGTGTGTTGAAAACACGTGCATCAATGGTCGTCCGAGCTCTCGTTGTATATTAAGTAATATCATTTCTCAAGATGACAGTAAATGTCATCCATTATTTTGCAAAATTCTCATGGGTCTCGGTACCCATATCACCGGCGAATACTGTTTTGGACACGATTTTTACTTCAAGCTGGATGGCGTCGTAAAAATGTCATCGTCCCTCGATCCTGTTTTTGCATATAAAAAGGCCACACGTACTTTTGTTGTAAAGTTTACGATCAAATGATCCCACATCTGAAAAACATTTCAACGCTTTCTACTGTGGGTTTAAGATGGTGTTTGATGTAAAATCCTTGGAACTTTTTGGCAGGCGTTTTTTTCCAACTGCCGTTTTCGCTGACCTTCGAGTATCTTTTGCTTCACTTCAGTCTTCTGTCTGCTGAGACGGGTGGTAGCTTGGCGCGACCCATATTACTTTATTTGCTTGACCCTCATTTTCCGGATAACTTCACGGACGTAATGCTAGTTTCCATAAACACAAATAAAAAATTCATCAAGATTTTAAAATAAGATTTTGTTCAACACGGAACAAAAGTAAATGCAAGCACAATCCACCGCTGTTAAGAAGAAAAATAAATTCTGTAAAACAAACTGCACGAGGTGTGATGATTGAACACTGTAGCTTATGTAGTGTGATTGATCGAATGGAAATAGTTTTCATCACATGAGTTCCATTTCAATTCAATTTTACACTAACGATAATTCGAAAATTTTTAGTATTTCTTTAATAAGTTGCAATTTACAAGTATTATTTTTATACTTCTAATTCCTAGCCAAGTGGCGCATGTCAGTATATAAATTTTTGCATATACAGAGTACAATTAATAATAGTAAGTTAATAAATGAGGTTAATACATTGTAAAAAGTATTCAAATCCGGGTTTGAATATGGTAAAATATTTTTAACACACACACAAAGATTGAAAAAAAAGCATTTTAGAATCAATATCGCATTCATTTGAAAAGACTGTTCATCCATTCATATAAAATAGATTTCGCGCACATATACACCGATTGTATTTTCCAGTTGTTAAGTTAACTCTCGAGATGGTAAATATTTTATTCATTTATGAAAATTTTTCTCAAACTATTATTCATTATCGCCAAATTGTCATTTTGCTATTCTACAAAGTTTAACGCTTGTTTTAACGCTTGTTTTTTTTTAATTGTTTCGCCAAATTTATTATTAATTTGCTATTATGCCAAATTTAATCTTTTTGCCAATTTTTATCTTTATAGACAAATGGTTACATTATTCCTCAAAAATTTATTGTTTTAACGCTAATTTATTGTTAAATTGCTATTCTGCCAAAGTTTATCGTTTTATCGCCAAATGTTAATTCGCTATTCTACAAAAAATTAATCGCCTTAACATCAAATTGTATCTATCTCCAAATTGTTATTTTGCTACTCTGCCGAAGTTTATTGCTTTAACGCCAAATTTTAGCAAATTTAATGTTCAATTGCTAATATTCCACATGTTATTTTATCGCCTAAATTTTATTTGTTAAATTGCTATTATAGGTTTAATTTAATCGCTTTAACTCCAAATTTTATCGTTTTATCGTCAAAATTTTGTATGTTGCTTAGGATGCCGAAATAGAATGATAAAACAAAAGCACTATTTAAAAAAAAAAAAAAAAAAGTGGAAAATTACTTGCATTTCATTCAATAATATCCTTCTTTGGAAGCATTAATGATCTCTTCACTGCCTCAAGGATATCATTAAAAAATTTTTGTAATGTCGAATTGGTGCTATCTCCGCCAAATATACTCGGTGAGATAATTGCCAAACATTACGCAATAAATTTATAATAATAACAATAAAATTTCCCCAACGTTTTCCTAACACCTAAGCACATTCTACAGTGCCCAGCACTCACTCATCATGTCTTGCAATTGAGGTATGGTGCCAATCGAGGCCAACTTAAGAGAAGTCCTGTATAATGAAGCGGCGCCATTGCTGGCGGCCGCTATCGTGAAGACTTTTTGACTTGATCTAACTTAATAATAATATTTTAATTCCATGGACACGATAACAACAACAACAAAGCGATAAAATATTTCGTAAAAGCAAATATTAATATGATGCAGTAAAAATTCTAGGAATTATTAGAAATAACAAAAACATTTACAAATAAGTTCTAGTGCACAATTTGAACGTTTTGAAACTATTTGTGCAAAATTGACTTGAAGAAGTATAATTGAAGCAGAAATCCATGGCTATTTAACACTTATGACGAAAATAATTTTCGACCAATCACATAAGACTATCTTACAGTGGCCATTCGTCACCCATAATTCCACCCGTCGCCAAATCCCAACGACCCCTATTTTGCGATTTGGCCTATTTTTTCTTTGTTTAAAGATAATACTTTTCATTTTAAATGTTTACAAATAAAGAAATAAATATTACCTAATAATAATTTATGGAATGATCTATCAATTAAAATCAAAATCTTTTTAAAATATGATACAATTATGAAATCAACCATAAAATAATTATATACATTTTCTTATGTTAATTCAAATATTATATTCTTGAAATTTTACATGGTTAAATAATTGTAAAATGTTAACAAAAATGGCACCCATATTATTATTTTTGTTTTTAAAGAACTAGAAGAATTTCTCTATCTCTTTTTTTGAATGATTTATTTATTGAGAAATTATTTTGAGCTATTGTATAAAATTCTAATTCCATTCCACAAATAATTAAATTTAATATAAAATAAATATTCTTTATTTTCTTTACTTATGATAACTGCTCAACTACATAGCACACGATACATGAAATAGTACTTTATGTTCTAAAATACCAAAAAATACCAATTTTGTGTCTATAATTCGTCTACAACTTTAAAAATATGTTTATGCCACCATGTTATAATTCGAATATTATGTTTTAATCTTTAAACTTTAATCAGTCTTCTTTAAAGAATAAGTATACATTTATTGTAAACAATTTCGATATATCAATGAAAGAAGAAAAATTGAGTTTATTTTGCTAAATTTGTAAATAAATGAAATATAGTTTTATGAATTTAGTAAATTTTTAAAAGTTTGAAAAAATATAAAATTAAAGTTTACAAACTAATCTTAATTTAATCCATTGAAATTGTTTAAAATTTTTAGCAATTATTTTTAATTCCCTAGATACAAAATAATTCTTTTTTTTTTTTCCTGGTCGTTCATATTAACAATTTAATTTACTACAAGTAATAATTCTATTTCTATTGTTGCATACTTTAGAATTTTTAAATTTATTTATAATATTAAGTTGCATGAGCAAATATATTTCACAATTAATACATTAAATTAGTGGTGTTTTTTTATTGAAACAATATTTAGATTGGGAATATATAATCAGCATTACTTTTATAATCAGAATTAAGAAATCAGTTTTTATTGAAAATCAAATTTTATTGAAATACTTACATTGAACCCGGCATATATTCTCATGCCAAAAAAAAAAAAAAAAAAAAAAAAATCATTGTAGAAAACATATTGAGAATATATTTTCTCAATGTTCCAATATAAAATCGTTCAGCCGTTTAGGAGGAGTTCAGTGATAAACACATGTACAGAAGAATTATATATATAAAGATTACAAATTGCGCTAGAAATTTTGCAAAGGAAGCAAAGCAGGAGATAAAGAAATATTCAAACATATCTACAAATAGTAAAAAAAAAGGAAATTCAAAATGAGGAAGGAAGTTTATGCCGGGAAGAAATAAATGAGCACCAAGGAGAAATATAAAAAAAATTAAATTTTTTTCAATAGATACTAAGATATGAGAGAACGTCTGTAGCTGAACTACCTGGCGGCTTGAATTATTTAATTTGAAGAGTTTAACATTTTGGTTAGTCTTGTCTACACAGAAAAACAGGTGAGAATTAATATCTAATTAGTTTTTCAAAAGCAAAACGCAATTATGTTCTTCGCAATGATATTCTGGAGCAGCAAAGCAGTTCGAAATTAAATAATTATTATTCTGAAATTAATTTCTCCGATGCAAATTGAAAGTGGAGAAAAAAAAATTTAAATAGAAATTCAGATATTTGAGAACGTTTGTAGCTAAATTACCTGGCGATATGAATTATTCGCGTTAAAACGTTTACCATTTTGGTTGTTTTTCATCTACAGAAAAACAGGTGAGAATTAATATCTAGCTAGTTTTCAAAAGCAAAACGCAATTATAATCTTCACAATAATATTCTGGAGCAATAATGCAATTAACACAAATTGAAATCTGAGAAATAAAAAATTATTATTTTTTCAATAGATACTAAGATATTTGAGAACTCTTGTAGCTGAACTAACTACCTGGCGATATGAATTATTCGCCTTGAAGAGTTTACCCTTCTAGTTGGTCTTCGTCTACAGAAAAGCAGATAAGAATTAATATCTATTTAGTTTTCAAAAGCAAAACGCAATTATAATCTTCACAATAATATTCTGAAGCAACAAAGCAGTTCCGAAATTAACACAAATCGAAATCGGTGAAATAAAAAAATAATTTTCAGTTCAATAGATATTAAGATATTTGAGAACGCTTGTAATTGAACTACCTGCCGATATGAATTATTCGCGAATTGAAACTTTTACCATTTTGGTTAATCTTCGTCTACAGAGAAACAGGTGAGAATTAATATCTAATTAGTTTTTCAAAAGCAAAAACGCAATTATAATCTTCCCAATGATATGCAAGAGCAACAATGCCGTTTCAAAATTAACACAAATCGATACTTTTTTTGTCCTTCCCGCCATGGATTTCACAACAACGCAGAGAGCGCCGAAGCGGAAGAGGTAAATATATCCGATACTTGATGCTTCAACTTGATGATGCTCGCGTGCAGAATTGAAATTGTTAATCCAAACACAGTCTTTCTCCTACACGCGATGTTGCCATAGAGCAATGGTTTCGAGAACCATAACAACAGTCTACTCATACCGCAGATTTTTCTGCTCAATGCCGTATCTCTCTTGAAGTATTTTTGACAAGGTAAGAAATTTTTTTTTTTCTTATTAGTTGAAGTCATTTCGACATAAATAAGAATTCCCATTTTAGTCGAAATTAACTATAGAGTTAACACTGAAATGTTAAACTCTATAGTTAATTTTGACATAAATGTGAATTCTTATTTAGTTATCAATTTATTTGTCAATCTTTACAACTTGAATATCAAAATTTATCATTCTTACAACATTAATTCATTAAAATGGCAACGTTTTAATATATCGTTTGGTTATTTTAACGAGTTAATTTATGTTTTCATTATTTAACACTAAAATAGATAATTCCATCTCAAGTATCTAATGTGAATTCTTTTTATTTTTCTACTAGACCTATTTGTCGATTTATTTAAAATTTTAGATTAAATTACGGTTTTAAGTGTGAAATTTTTCATTAAAAAACTATTTTCTTAAAAAGTAATAATAAATATATCATAAAATATTTTATCGAGACATTTTAAGTTCTTTCTATTACTCGATTAAAACGAATATTCTATAGTTAATTTTTATACCAAAAGTAAGCAAATACGATATTTAATTAATAAGGTAATTGTCGATATATAAATATTTCTAAAATAAATATATATTTTAAATAATAAATATATCCTGAAATATTTTTATCAAGACATTTTAAGTTCTTTTATTACTCGATTAAAACGAATATTGTATAGTTAATTTTTACACGAAAAATAAGCAAACATGGTATTTAATTAATAAGTTACTTGACTATTGTAGCAAAATTACCATTCACATTGTAATTAGAATTACTATTTGTAAAATGTAAAATTTAATTTGCTTAAAAAAATGTAATTGTAAAATTTAATTTGCTCATTAACATACATGATTGATATCGGGCGAAAAGACTTTAATTAGGTAATTAGTTGTTTTCGCTAATTTCACATTAAAAAATTTCTCTATCATTAATTTCGTCATTGAATGTAGGTTGTTGTTAATTAATTATGTTTTTGTAGATTTAAAAAAATGCTGTTCTCATTTAGTTGAGAATTGTAGTTGAAAAAAATGATGAAAATCTGTTAAAAGTATAGCAAAATATAAATTACTTTTACAGAATATGTCATATTAATAAATTAACTTTAATAAAAGATAGATTAAGGATAGTTATTTGGCTTCTTAATTCGATGTTCGATTTGCTGCAAATTATTGTAATAATAGTGTGTCTTTCAATGGCAGGTAAAACCCAAATCATAGAAATATTACAGATAGATTTACGCAGCCATGTATATATGTTTAAAGCAACAATAGGTACGATTAATTCCTCGAGAAACGTATTTAACGATTATTATTTCATTAATATTTGCAATTAAAAAGATTAATTTAATTTTTTTAAATTTAATTTGATTTGATACAGTCTTTTAAAAGCGACAATGTATACGATTAATTTCTCGAGAAACGTATTTAACGATTATTATTTCATTAATATTTTCAATTGAAAAGATTAACTTAATTCCTTTTTAATTTGATTTTATGCATTCTTTTAAAAGCGACAATGTATGCGATTAATTTCTTGAGAAACGTATTGGTACGATTATTATTTCATTAATATTTTCAATTGAAAAGATTAATTTAATTCCTTTTTAATTTGATTTTATGCATTCTTTTAAAAGCGACAATGCATGCGATTAATTTCTCGAGAAACATATTTAACGATTATTATTTCATTAATATTTGCAATTGAAAAGATTAACTTAATTCCTTTTTAATTTGATTTGATACAGTCTTTTAAAAGCGACAATGGATACGATTAATTTCTTGAGAAACATATTTAACGATTATTATTCCATTATTATATGCAATTAAAAATATTAATTTAATGTTAATTTGGACAACAAATAAAAAGTCTTCTTTTTTATTTAACTATTCAAATATTTTTGATTTTATTGATTGCAGAGATTGGTGAAAATGTGTCTTTAAATTGTCAAAATATAATGACGAAAATCAGCTAATTGTGAACTAAGAGGATATTTTTTTTTGAATAAATACTTTTTAATAATAATCAATAAATTTCATTAGTGATCATATTATTTTCTACAAATCCTCATATAATGGCATTTTTATGCAAATGAATATTCTTTATTTTTTTTATTTTAAAGAATAAAGAGAAAATGAAAAATTGCAGTTAGATCTATTTAATCATTTAAATGTTCTTTCTGTATCTGTAATAATCAAAACACACGAATTTATCATTTGTGCAAAATTAATTCTTTAAAAACAGCAACGAATAAGAATATGCACAACAGCAAATTGCTTTATGCCAAACACAATTTAGCTAATTGCTGAGTTTCTGAGTTTCTGAGCTAATTGTTTACTTTCGAGTAATCCGTTCTTTGATTATTTTTTATCTGCTTCTTTAAAAGAATAATAAAAAAAGAGAAAAAAAAAAAAAAAAAAAAAAAAACGAAAAGGGCTTGAGCAATGTTTTGATTTTCTCCTTCGGAAGGTAAGCCGGTGGTGCTGGCTGATTCGTGGAACCA
Source organism: Caerostris extrusa (assembly GCA_021605095.1). NCBI lineage: Eukaryota > Metazoa > Arthropoda > Arachnida > Araneae > Araneidae > Caerostris > Caerostris extrusa. Next base: position 74,519 of record BPLR01019979.1, read on the forward strand.
GCTTGATCGAGCAAGAGTGATTGTGAAAGTGAAACCGATGTTATTTCTGCCCTTCATTACGGAATAAATTATTCGAAATCTATCCGAGAAAGCAGGTATCCGCAAAAGGTAAGTCGTTCTTCATTTCATTTAAGAATGTAACGGGATTATTTTTTATTTCATTTAAAAAAAATTATGAAGTTATTAAAATGTGTAATTTTTCAGAACATTTTATTTTATTTACTTCATTTTTTAAAAATAATTTTGTTAATACTTTAAAAATTCAATGTAAATCACCCATATTTTTAAAATGTTTTGTTTTTTTATTTGTATGGAAAAAGGTTTTAGTGTAAGTTTTAATTATAGTATGTAATGATTTTAAATGAGATGAAATTAATGTAATCAGAATAGTTATAATTATTTGAATAAAACAAGTAAATATCTTCAGCCTATGGTTTAAATAATTTTACGTGTTTTTTATAGATTTTTTGTTTTTATTTACTTTTAGTAGATCAATAATTTTATTTCTATTTTTATAATAAATATTAGTATTATTATTATTTATTTTAATATTTATTTAATATTTGTTATAAATAAATATTTTATGATACTTTCAAGAAATCATAATAATTATAATTATTTGAATAAAATAACTAAAGATTTTCATCTTGTGGATTAAATAATTTAATATGTTTGTTATAGTTTTTTTATTTACTTTTAGTAGATAAATATTTTTATTTATATTATTATATTATTATTATTTATTTTAATATTTAATATTTTTATTATTAGTTATGAATAAATATTTTTATGATAATTTGAAAAATCATAATAATAATAATTATTATTTGAATAAAATAAGTAAATATCTTCGTGATTTAAATAATTTAACGTGTTTGTTAGACTTTTATTGTTGTACTATTTTTTTTTTGTTTGCTTTTAGTAGATAAATATATATATATATATTTTTATAATAAATATTTTTATTTTTATTTTTATAATAAATATTTTTATTTCTATTTTTATAATAAATATTAATATTTTTATTTTTTGTAATTTATTATAAATAAATATTTTTATGATACTTTTAAAAAAATCAGAATAATTATAATTATGTAAATATTTTCATTTTGTGGTTTAAATAAAATAACGTGTTTCTTATGGTTTTTTTTTTTTTTTTACTTTTAGTAGTTAAATATTTTTATTTATATTATTATTATTATTAGTAGTAGTAGTAGTATATTATTTTTATTTATTTTAATATTTTATTATTTGCTATAGATAAATATTTTCTATGACACTTTCAAGAAATATTTCGCCGTGTGGTTTAAAATTGTTTATCCTTTGTTCTATGCAATTGTTATTCCTTATTTTAAATTTTTAATTTAATAAAGTTATAAATAAATTAATTAAAGTTATTAATTATTATTATTAATTGTGGTGTTCAGTTTCTAATGAAAGAATTATTGAAAGCAATTTATCATGATTTAAATTTATTAAAAATGAATGAGAAAATATGCTTCATGCTGTAATTTAATAAAGTTATTAATTTTTAATTTTATAAAGTTATTATTTAATTAATTAAAGTTAATATTATTAATAAATTTATTTATTTATTATTATTACATTTTGTTGTTCGGTTTTTAATTAAAGAATTATTGAAAGATTTTTTTATAATGATTTATATCTTTCAAAAGGAATGAAGAAATATGCTTCATGCTGGAATTTAATAAGTTATTAATTTGTAATTTAATAGAGCAATTAATTTAATAAAGTTATAAACTTGTAAATTTATTTTGCAAATATAAAATCTCACTTTTAAACTATTTCGTACTATTAATTATTTGTATTGTTAAATATTCCTACACAAATTTAGCTATTTGTTATTATTTCTACCTCTACTGGAATATTTTGCAGGTTGTCACGTTTTAAACAATTTTATACCATAAGTATTTGTACTGTTAAATATTGTTACAAAAATTTAGCTACTTGTTATTATTTCCTTTTATTAAATTTAATAAAAGATAGAAAATTTCACTATCCATATTTATCATTTTGATAATTATTCATTCAATAAATATTATTCGAAAAATATTATTCAAATAAATAGAATACTCACAATAAAGGAATGACAAAGAGAGTTCTGAAAAAATCGTGATACTACTTTAAAATGTCCTTTTCAAAAATCATGCCATAAATTGGAATTAAAAATGCCATAGTTGGCAATATTTAAAAAAAAAAAAAGGATTTATTATTAAATTTTGTTGTTCGGTTTTTAAAAAAAAAATAACTGAAAGCAATTTTTTTTATCATATCATATTTATTTCTTAAAAAAAAAATGACGAAATATGCTTTATGATGGAATTTAATAAAGTTGTTAATTTATATTTTAATAAAGTGATTATTTTGGAATTTAATAAAGCAATTAATTTGTAATTTAATAAAATAATTAATTTAAGAAAGTTGTTTATAAAGTTATTAATATGAAAATTTATTTTGCAAGCATAAGGTTACTAATGTGTATATTTATTTTGCAAGTTCTCAAAGAATTCATTCAAAAAATATGATTTAAAGGAACGATATTCCTTTCAATAATGGGATGAGAGAGTTTGTTTGTGAAAGATCGTGATACTCTTTTTTATGTGAAGCTTGGAACATCCATTTCAAAAATCATGCCATAAATATGAGTTAAAAATGCCATAGTTGCCAATAATAGTTGCCAATAAAGATTTTCCCGACACTTGACTATTGTTTACTCAGAAATCTGAACAATAGCCAAGTTTTGAAATAGACTCATTTTATTCCTTGGCTGCATTACCCACTTCGAAATTTACCAGGTGTTATTACCAGAATCTTTTAGTACCGATTCACGTACCAGATTTAGTGGAAAACCGTGAATTTCCGAGGCTTCCGTTGGCACATGTGTGTCACTGCAGAACACACTTAGGTTTGGCATCGCGAAAGAACAACACTGAAAAATGAGGTACAGATTTCGGCATTACTGTTCTATTTAGATAACTAATATTATAGAGTAATAATTTGGATTATGTTATGTTAATTGAAATGCTTTCATAAATAATCGAATTATTTTATTTATTATTTTTAAAGAAAAAATATGAAGAAGAGCATAAAAATTTGAATACATATATTTTATTAATGTTTTTAAAATTCAATTAACTTTTTTTTATCTTTTTAAATTGTTACACATTGTTTATATTATATATTAATTTTTTTAGAGTTTATCATTTATTTTTGTAATTTTGCAAGTTTTTATGGATGATAAAACTTTCCATTTTTTAAGGGCATAAATAAAATAATTTATTAAAAACTAGAAAAAAATATTTTCAAATTTGTTTTGGCATTAATATTGCTTAACGATGAGCCGACAATTTATGATATATGAGACACTGAGCCGACAATTTATGAAATATACTAAAATGTTATTATTATAAGGACAACATGATTTCCCTTTCATATTTTGGAAATCAGTTGTAGGTAGAAAATAATTATGTGAGATTAGAGCTTTCTAAAAAGGGCTAAGGGCTTTCTTCTAAATATAATAATAATAATGAGAATAATTTAAATAATAGGGAGTTTTTGAAAATAGGTGACTTTTCTTCTAAATATAACAATAATAATGACAATAATAATTTATTTTTATTTATATATTTTATACATATATATAATATATAATATTTTTTTATATTACATATACATTTATATAATATTTGTAAATATAATGTATTTATTTTATACATTATATTTATAGAATTTTATGTATATTAATATATTATATTTACAATAATAATTTAAATCTTAGATTTTTTTTTGGAAATAGGTGACTTTTCATCTAAATATATTATTGAGAATAATTTGAATCGTAGGGATTTTTTGGAAATATGTAATTTTTCTTCTAAATATAATAATCAATAATAATAATGAGAATAATTTAAATCAGCGGTTTTTTTTTTTTTTTTTTTTTTTTTTTTTTGAAATAGGTGAGTTTTTTCTAAATAGTATAATAATAATAATTTATATAGTAAGGAATTTTTTTAGAAATAGGTGACTTTTCTTCTAAATATAATAATAATAATGAAAATAATTTAAATTGTAGAGATTTTTTGGAAATAATCAAAAAAGTGTCATTAGACATTTTACGATATTATTATTAATTTTTAAGTCCTCAAAATAATGCACTTATGAAAAGTTTTTTTTATTTTCATTCATTATTATTGAATTTTTATTTTTTTCATGAAATATTTTTTCTGTTACATTGATACAAAAGAATGTAGCAAAGCCTCGATTCATCGCTCAAGATGAACACTTTCCTTTAATTTGTTTCGCATAATTTTGATAAATATTAAAGATATTTTAAGTGTAAATTACTCTTTTCTACACAAAATCATTTTCTTAAATTCAGAAGTAGCAATTGCAAAGTTTTCCATAAAAATAATGTGCAAGCTTATGTAATAATTTGAGGACTCAGGCGTATTTTATAATGTAAAAAAATTTTTTTTTTTAACAATATTTTGTCATATCAAATCAGTTGAAATTTATAGCTCTAAGTCATAAAAATATAAAAATGGATATATTATATACAGATTTATGAGTTACTGTACTTTAATGCATGAAGTACAAATGTGTTCAGTTTTATGAGGTTTCAGTACATCAATAAAGGAATATCGTAACGTAATTACGAAGAAACCCAATAAAAGAATAAAGTGTATTATTCCTCTGTTATTTATTTGCTTGCTTTATAATCACACTAAACAACATCTAATTTATGTATGCCTTCTTGATCTAGCTAGATTGTTATTTTAAAATTCGACATCATTTTTATGATCAGCCAAAGCAGATTCACTGATTGCTGAAGTTATTATTGATGGTGGATACAAACAAAGCCGCGAAATAGGTATTTTTGAAAAAATATTAATTACAATAAAAATAATTTTAATTTTTAATAATTAAAACTACATAATATTAAAAAAATTAGATGAAAAAAATTTACAAAGACTATCGAACTTTTTTTCTTTCAAAATTGTTTTGAGCCGCGAATATCTGACTAGCACCTCTAACAATCTTCCGTTAACGCAATCTTCCATAATGTGATCTTCCGTTTCCGTTCCGTTATCTTTTTTACACAATAGATAAACAGAAATAAATTATTTCTATAGATAGATTATAGATGTTTCTATAGTAGATAGATTACACAAATAGATTCTTTCTTCACAAAAGACTACAGATCTCTGGTTAGAGATCGCGAGAAAAATTTGCAAGCAGCCAAGCCAGACGGGGTAAACAGAACGGTGTTACTAGGGAAGAATGGTAATTTTGGAGTATTTTTTATTGGGAGGGGGGTGGGGGGCGGAATCCTTGTTCCATGTAATTTTTGTTACAATAACTGCGCTTTGATTAATTTTATTTTTATAATATCCTTCTGGAAATTAAAAACAAATATCTGATTAACAGCCTAACAATATTTTTTAATAATTAAATCTACATAATATTAAAAAAAATTTAAAAAGGCAGACGAATTTTTCTTTCAAAATTGTTTCAAACCGTGTATGTCTGACTAATAACTGTAACAATCTTCAGATAACATAGTCTTCCGTAAAATAATCTTCCGTTAACATAATCTTCCTTAATGTAATCTCCCTTTTCCTTTCCGTTATATACATATACATTTTCCATTCTATATATACATTTCATTATATTTTCATTTACACGTTACATACATTAATTAAGAAAGAAAAAATAAACATTAAAAATAAAATATTATCTTCTAATAACTGAGAGTAGATAGAATTTAAATAATATCTTAACATTCATAAATGTTAGGAATAACGAAATTAGAATTTTGAAGAATGATTAATGATAATCATCAGACTAATTTCATAATTTCAATAAATGTTAGAATAAAATATTTATTTAATACCACTTCTAATTGAATATAAATAAACCAATAATTTCTCATTTTAGTAACATAAAATTCGTAAAATTTCACCGTTTTCTAATTGAATGTGTTTGTAATTTTTAAGATAGATTAAATAAAGAATTTTTTTAATGTACAACTACAATTGGAATTAAAATATCTTCATTTTATACGTGTATTAGAAAAATGGGATTTGTTTGCCTTATCTTAGTTTAGACCACATTAACAATTTTTTTTATAACTTAAGAACCATTAATCATCATACTCAACTTGAAACAAATGCAAAATTCAAAAATATTATACTGTGCGTAGTTATAAATGTTTAAACTATATATACGCATGTAGATGGAAAATTTACAACTTACAGTTTTTCATCTGAACTATAACTTAATGTCTTGAATAATGACTGACATTACTATTTATTATTTCATAAATACGTCATAGCTCTTTACAACACTGGAATATGTTAGATGATTAAAAATCGTAATTATGTATATACGTAAATAGTGGTGGTTGTTTATAAACGGTGTCAAAAGTGGAGATAGTTTATTATTACATCTGAAAATAAACACTCAATTCCATAAAGTTAATTATGAACTGTAGTGGAAGAGGCACGTTAGGTCAAGGCCATAATGACTATAAAAAATGCGAGCTGGAACACAGCAGGTGGAAACTATTGTTGTTTCAGTAGGTCATTCCAAGTACAAATGATAATATGAGAATCCATAAAAAAAAAAAGACTTCATCACATTAAGTTGTATTAGATGATGATTGTCAGAAGTCTCGCCCGTATGATAGGGTTGGAAATTTGCTTTGGAAAATGCCAGGCTTCAATGGCCAACAAAGAGGTAAATGAAACACAAATTTTTATGATTAGAACTAAATTCTTTTGTTATTGATAAATTAACAATCTGACCGCTGAATGTATCTTGCAATGCAAGCTAAAATGATAAATTTTACTTTATTATTTAGGTTTCTTCATAATATTTTATATTAAAAAGAAATATTGGTTATTTAACTAATTTCTATTGTCTTCTTGATTTCTTTTCTTTTCTTCTACCATTATGTCTGTTTCGAAAAATATGATCTCATTAATATATTTGATGTTAAAATAATGACTATGAAAATTTTTTTGGATTAATTTAAAAATAAATGTATATGTTTGACAACTAAATAAATACAGGGAGATTACAGAAAAAGACTTTCTCGATATACGAGTCCCTAGCTATCATACCATTCATAGAAACTAAATGAAATTTTGGTTAAAGGCATTTGGACGGTGTATACTGTATGCTCTCAAGAATCATATAAAAACGACAGTTAAAACTCTAACAGGTTACGGTTATAGTGACACGACTTCGAAAATTTCAAATGGCAAACCTATTTTTTTTTTTTTTTTTTATTTATTGGAATATGATCTCCATAGTGAAAAACCATGAACAGCGTTAGAACGGTACCTATAGCACGAAAATCTTCGCTAGCCAGACCAAGAAGAAAAGTGAAAACAACCATAAGGGCAGAGAAGCAACAGAAAGCAAAGCATTTTAATGGGTTTCACTAATTTTCCACGTGACCTCCTTTACACGCGATGACATTTTGCATGCTGCAGATGGTGGGTAGCAGTGAAGCACCTACCATGACAAGTGAAATCTGTTGAACTTGACGTACGATACCATCTTACAAATTAGATTCAATTTGTGGAATAGATGCATGCACTTTGGATTTCAGATATAATTACAGCTATCTCTATCTGACGTGGTATGGATTCAAGATGGCGCTGTCCCATTTGTGAGGTCTTCTGTCGAACATTTCTTAGCACTGCAGTTTAATGACAGAGTTAAACATGTCAAACATTCTCCGTGGCTGCCAGGGTCTCACGATCTCACTCCTGTGGATTTCTGGCTGTGGGGACACCTGAAATTTAAAGTGCATGCATTTAATTCGCAAGTAGCATCTGGTTTGAAAGATGCCATCAGACATCAGGAATGGTAGAACAGCTAGAGACTCACATATCGAGAAAGTTTTTTATAATCACCCTGTAGAAATGAAAATGGCCATACGAGTCATACAAAAAAATATTTTATCTACACTCAAGAGCCAAAACATTATGACCACCCCTACATTTTGCAATGAACTCGCCTGAATGACGTGGAAGGCACGTGATCAGGTGGAAGTGGTATTTAACTGCTGCTGGAGAGTCTGAAGAATCATTCTTTCACTTACTTCTATGTGTGTTGGGAAAGGCTGCGGATCTAAGTGACTTTGATAGAGGGCAGATTGTGATGGCTCGAAGGCTCGGAACAAGTATTTCCGAAACTGCACGACTCGTGGGTTGTTCACAATCTACAGTTGTTAGTACTTATGCAAAGTGGATGAATGACGGTGAAACCAGCAGTAGATGACATGGTGTTGGACGTCCACACGCTATCAAAGAAAAAGGTCGTCGGAGATTGTCTCTCATGGTGAAGCAAAACCGGAGCCAGACAGTGGCTCAGCTGACAGCCCAATACAATGTAGGGCCAAGTAGAATAGTATCGGAGCACACTGTTCAGCGGACACTGTTGGATATGGGGCTACGCAGCAAATGTCCCACTCGTGTGCCGTTGCTGACCAAGCATCAACTGCGCCTGCGCTGGGCCGGGAACATCGTGACTGGTCCATGGATCAGTGGGAGAGAGCTGCCTGGTCAGATGAATCACGGTTTGTCATTCATCACGCCGATGGCCGTGTCAGGATACGCCGTCTTCCAGGCGAACAGTTGCTCCCTCAATGTACAGTAGGTCATACACAGGCCGGTGGTGGCTGTATTATGTTTTGGGGGACGTTCTCTTGGGCGTCTCTGGGACCCGTGGTTGTGGTAGAGCAGACCATGAATGCCACAGGGTATGGGAACATCATTGCGAACCAGTTGCACCCTTACATGGCCTCTGTTTTTCCAGCTGGAAATGGAATGTTCCAACAGGACAACGACCCTTCTCACAAGGCTAAAATTATGTTGGAGTGGTTCCAGAAACATGATGCTGAATTCCAGTTAAAGTCCTGGCCGCCTAACTCACCGGATATCAATCCGATACAACACATTTGGGATGTCCTGGGACGGCAGCTCAGAGTTCAAAGACCACCAATTCTCAATATCTCGGATTTGCGTGACCGTTGCTTAAACATCTGGTACAATCTGTCTCCGGCCATCTACCAAGGACTTGTGGCATCCATGCCAAGGCGGGTTGAAGCTGTGTTGCGCGCCAAAGGTGGGCCAACTCGTTATTGACAGGTGGTCATAATGTTTTGGCTCTTGAGTGTAGTTTGACTATAAATTAATGGAAAAACTCAAAGGAAAAAAAACTCAACCACAGATTCGGATACCATATCCATTTTTCAGAAAGAGAGCAAACCATGGAAACAATTAAAAATTAAAGAGGTGCTACAAATAAAAGAAAATTCCACGGTAATGTCTAGTATCGCGTAGACGATGCCATACGCAATACGTCACCACACATATGTAAGTCGCTTGCTCAAAATAGCAAGAGTGATATTTAATAAAAATCACCAATGCATATGGAAACTATAGCTACTGACATATGTAAAATAAGCGAAGGATATTTGAAAAAGCAGATTTTGTTCTTTTAAGTATTAGAAATATTTGAATGGGCGGATTTAATTAAATAGGTACATGGTGGCTAAGTGACTAGCGGTCTGGTACTCGGTGCCACAGGTTTCGTATTCGAATTCCAACCATGCCATGGATGTTTTTAGTGGTTGGAAATCCACTTTAAACTGTAGGTCCTAGTCTAATATAACTGTAGCGCATTAGGAGTAGGGCTTACAAACCTACCCAGTAAAAAAAAGAAAAACAACATCTCATGTTTCGGAATCGGCCAGCAGCCAGAAGGCCTTGGCCCACCGTGGGGCTGCCGCGCCATTGAAGATGTACATGGGAAGAAATTCGAAATATAATGGATTTATTCATTGAAAAAAAAAGAATTTATAAATTGTGGCCAAGGTACAAAAGTATTTCATGAATATTAACGCATTTCTAATTGCATTATACCGTAAAAGTGATACAATCAATGCTCAAAGATAATAATATTTATTTTAGTTACTAGTATTTATTGTTGAATTTTGTCATCTAATTTTTCTTGATATTAGGCAATTTATTTTAATTATAAAAAAAAAATAATAAAATTTTTTATTACAATTAAAACCTCTCCGAAATCACAAATTATTTAAATCTTAAGACTTCTGTATAATTATTGAATATATTTTATATCAGACTGCCTGATATTTTAGTAGAAAGGATCTTTTATGAATAAGTTAGGGATGAGCGACAAAAAAAACAAATATCAACACCAAAGAGTTTAATCAAATTAAAAAAAAAATATTGCAATATAAAACAAACTTCAAAAATATAGCGGTCTGATGACCGTCGATTGGCTAGCTCTCTGGCCTTTAGTACCACAGGCTTCAGGTCCGAGTCCTGGCGGTGGCATGGATGGCTGTTAGTGGGTCGGAATCCACGTTAAACAGTAGGTCTGTCTAACTAGCCCAAAGTATGCACAAAATGACCGTAGAGCTACAAGACAAACCAAATCGGAAAAATGTAAAAACCACATAAATTATTCATTTTTTTCGTGTTCATTTCTATTTTTTCATCGACGGATAAAAACTAACGACATATAACTTTTTTTTTAATGTACATCTGTTTTTAAAATTTTAAAATGCACTGCTGTAAAAAATGTACCGCTTTGAGGATCATAAATAGACTCATTAATCATTGATGACTCAAATCAGCACAGAAAATACGCACCGGCCGTTTTTAAGATGGACAGCTAAATGGATAACTGCTGGATCCCGTTCATGAATTGGGAAACCGAAGATACGCCAGACGGCTTCATTGGAGCTGATGTACCGGCCAATTTGGTAGTTCGTTATTTCATCGTTGTTATTCAATGGAGGAGCATTCACATTGGTATTTTTAATTCTAAATACAGCCATATCACTACCTTTATTCACATACTTGCAAATATATTTGATGCTCTTTATCGAACTGCAGAACAACATTAATATGAGCATTGAGCGTTTTGCTCAGCAGAGGTGAATGTGGTACAACCCAACGATTGTCAATCTCAATGTCTACGTTACTGATAGTTTTAGTAAACGATTGCCCGCCATTATCGGTACTTCTTCGACGATATATTGGATACCCGTCGATATCTGTGACCGTATCGTTGGTGAAATCTTTAGGAAAACACTTTGTACATTTTCCATCTACCATGCAAGGCGATGAACGATTCAGACGGCCGCATGGGCCATGAATCATGTTTGTAGTGACAATATCAAACAATAACTGATCAGTAGACGGATTTTGGAATTTCTGCAGAAATTAAACTATCGATGTCTTCAGGACGTATTTTGTCGATGAACCAAATCAGAATGTGAGCATGGGGTAATCCTCGCTTTTGCCACTCAACCGAATACATCCAGCTACGTGTGGGGCCAAATATATGTAATTTTGTAATGAAGACTTTATTTTTTGTTTAAACACACGTGCTGTAATGTCATGACTAAAAAATTAAAAAAAAAAAAAAAAACACAACATTGTTAACACTACAATGTTACCGATTTCATTGTTAACACTGCATTGTTTTGCCAAAAAAAATTTTAAAAAATATTTGTGGGTGGGCCACCCTTATCACTTAGGGGTTTAAAAAATAGATTACGACCGATTCGCAGACCTACCAAATAAGCACAAAAATTTTCATAAGAATCGGTGAAGCCGTTTCGGAGGAGTTTGGCAACAAACACTGTGACACGAGAATTTTATATATTAGATTACTCTTTCAATGTCTTTGATATTTTTTTTTTTTTTTTTTCACATGGTTGGTTATTCATTTATTTATTATTATTTTTATGATTGACACATTATTAGCAATTATACACATTATAGTTATATTAAGCTATTTGGTGGATAGGTAATCATCCAGTTTAAATGCGAGAAAGATGAATGAATTACTTGCTATGGGTGCTTGGAGAAGAATAATTTTGAAAGAAAAAAAGTTATAATATTTATTGAGGAATTCTCGCATTTAATCTTTCTTTTGATATTATGCACTTTATTTAAATTATTAAAAACAAGTAATATAAAAAAAAAAATAATTAAGTCAATTCCTACTTTTTTTCACAATATTTCAGAGAATCCTTTATAAATAACTTACATTATTTTTTAAGTTTATCTGGCGCCATCTATTGGTAGATGTATGCAACTTAAATCTAAAGAAAAACTAAAATTAATGAATTAAATTTAATGAATGAATTAATATTTGAAAAAAAACTGTATTAACATCCAGTGTCATCCACTACAAGTTAAAAAAATGTATTTGAACTTGAGTGGAGGAATAAAAAGTATTTTATGAGCGATTGAAAATTTAAACACGATATACAGGAGAGTGTGAGCTAATAGAAGGTATTGAAAAATTCAAAGATACGAAAGATTCAAAATTAGAAATGTATTTGAACTTTTTTTTTCTTATGCAGTTGGCAATAGACCGTGATCTTTTATGCCATAACGGCTGCACAGTACGTTACTCACCACTTTGCACTACCCAGGGGGCGCGTGTAACTTGAAGATAAGTCACGGACGCGGAGTAACAATGCCCCCGCAACGCTCATGTTAGGGCCGGGACCTACGGTTTAAAGTGGATTCTGAACCACTACAAACACCCAAGGCACCGCCGGGATTCGAACCCGATACCTATGGTACCGAGCGCCACAGCACTAGCCACTCGGCCATCAGGCTGTGTGTTTGAACTTGAGTGGATGAATAAAAAGTATTTTATGAACGATTGAAAATTTGAACAAGATATATATATAGGAGAGTGGGAGCTAATAGAAGGAATTGAATAAAGTTATTTTTATTACAATTAAAACCCCTCGAAATCTGCCAATATGCAAATGGCCTTAGCCCAACATGGACTGTATTGCCAGCCAGTTATTAGGCTAATATTTTTTTCCTTTTGAATGTGACCTAAAATAAAGCGCACTTGAATTAAAATAAAAGTTAATGAAATTTATGCATAGTTTAGTGATTCTCAATTTTTTATTTCATTATATATATATATATAGTGGTGTGTGTGTGTGTTTGATTAAGAATTCTTGAAATTACTTAGGATTTTGTTATTATTCTTTGGGAGTAAAAGTCTAAAAAAAGATTTTAGATAATATTTTCATGTAGAGCATTATAAACTATTTAAAAATAATTACAATGATTAATCCTAATTCTAAATATTGAACATTAATGCTTTTCAGTTCATAATTTATTTATACTACTTTTCTCATTAATCACTTAAATACAATTTTAATTATATTCATATACATTAGTTATAGTTATATATATATTTATAATACTATATATAACTATAGTTATTATCTAATATAGTTATTCAATTAATATTTAATTTTTTTCAAATTATTACTTTTCTACAGAAGATAGCAATTGCTTTCAATCGAAAATTCAGTAGTTAGCTTTAATCATTAATGGTCTGTATTGGAAAAACTCTCATTTTCACTTTCATTTATTTAAAAACATATTTAATTTTCCACTTATTTTAAGAAAAAAAAATTATATCCAATTTTATAGTTACTATTGTCTTTTAATAATTTATATAGATTTATACATATAATAATGAGTAAGCATTTTAATTATACATTATAAACAATTACTCGTATATGTAAGTGCCAAATAATATAAATTTCCTATATCGTCGCAAAAAATTATACCGGTAAGACAAGAAAACCGTTTATACAATACATAATCATTAGCGATATAGCAAATAATGGAAAAACCTTTCCTATCACAAAAGTGTAGAAACATACTTTTTAGTCTTAAGAATTGCAGATGATAAGATTGTCGTTATTTTATTACGTCCCAAACATTTCAGTACAAAGTAAACACATACAGTCGTTTCTTATTTTATGTTTAGAAGAAATAATAAAACTATGTGCACAGCAGAAAATAAAAGCTGTAGAAGATAACCTTATTTTGCAAAAGGTGTATTTTGCGATTTAAAAAATAATTTTAGCATCTTAAAATATCATTTAAGAAAATATTTTCAATTATTTTATTATAATTTGAAATTATTATAAAAGAAATTAAAAAAAAAAAATATTTAAACTATTAAAATTCAAAACTATGAATTATTAAAAAATTTAAAATTTTGTTTAAAACTTTTCTAATTTTTTATTCATTAAGCCTTTTCTTTTTTAAATTATAATTATAATTTATTTAATGAAATAAATCGTTTTACTTAATTAACAAAATGCTATTTTCATTGTTTGTTTAGAATTTTACTTTGTTATTTGTGGTACATATGATTCCAAGAAATATATTATTTAAAACAGTGCCTTTACAGTAATTTCTTTGTCAAACAAAAAATATCCTACTTTTATATGTTTGCTTTGTTACATACATATGTTTGCTTAAGTAAAAATTACATAATTTGAGATAAAAGATACAGTAAAATTATTTATTAACATACGAGGTTGATTTACACATACAACAAAGTGCAAGTTATTTGTTAAAACAAAATGCGTGCCATTGAAAATTAATAATAAATACAAAGAACAATATTCTCTTGGGAACGAAATTAGTCTCGGTGTAATTATGTATCTGCTAACATAAACTTTCTGTTATTCATATATAAAATTTTCCCATTACAGTTATTCTCTACAAGCACTATTTTCTGGGTAGTAAAATAAACGCCAATTCGTTATTCTGTCCGAGTTTTATCCTGACTAAAACAGAAATATTTTAAAGTAGAAAAGTTCTATTATCGTCTGTGGGATCCGCCATTTTTATTTTTATTATACACAACACAACGAAGTAAAATAATTTTTAAAAAATGACTATGTTTTGGCATAATTTACTAATTTAAGAAACGTTAATTTCCATTTATCTTTAGTGTATATTACGATTGTGCAAAGACTTATCCAGTTCGTTAATATTTGTGTAATTGTTAAATATTTAATTGGAAAAAGAACTAGAAAATACAAATTTAAATAAGAACTAGGAAAAATAATTTTTAAATCACAGCGTCGATTAAATATATTTATCGTTTTCTTTAATGCTTTTTTAAAGAATATAATCAGAAATATTATGCGTAAAAATTGAGTTAAAAATGGCAAAGAAAAACCAAAAATATTCTAGAAATGATGTTTTTATGAAAATTTCATGATTTTTGTAGAGGTAATAACTATATAAAAATATTTTCCTTTCTTTTAAGAAGATTTTAAGTTTATTTATATTTATTGTTTACTATTATAAATGAAAAAAATATGGAACAAATATATACAATTATATATATTTTATAAATTTTATTTATTAATAATTTCAAACAAATACATTCACCTCAAATATTCATACAGAATGGCTAAATATTCTAAGATAATTCTGAATACATTTTAAAATTAAAGTTTCTTTACTGTTAGTCAAGCTATCAAATAAGTCGAATAGTGAACAAAAAGGTAAAACGAGAACAATATTTGCAATTACATGCAAAATGAGAAACTTTGCCAAAAGAATTTTTTTTTATTTTAGCAATTTTTGTTTTGAAGTTAAAAATAAATTCTAGTATATACAATGATTCCTGAAAAACATCTGGATAGAAAAAAAAGCATAATTTATTATTCTGTCAGAATTCTGACCAATGAGTCAAACAGAAACATTTTAAAACAGAAAATTCTATAGCAATACGTAA